>JYJE01002529.1:361-18130 GCA_000983655.1 Zymoseptoria brevis | reverse complement strand
TAAGAATCTTATACTTAAGATTCTCTCTGCATAACAATATATACCTGCTAATCAGAGGTGTTCTTCTACTTAGCTTAAGTCCAATTACAACATTCTTAACAATAGGGACGGGAGCCCAGAACTGCCGCTTACTAAGTATAAGCAGTCCCGTCCTCTCTCTGTCCACTCCAATAGAGGGTAGAACTCGATCTCCACCTGCTGTACCGTATTCACAACCGATTCACTCATCGGAATATCTGGTCTGTTATTAGATGGACGATGGAAGTGTAAAGTAGGTGTCAAGAATTTCGCATCTGCGCTCTCGCAAGTCAACTTTTCCATCAGCACGACAACACAACATGGAAACTGCAAACTCAGCCGCATTGCTCCTACTGGACCTCCCTTCATCGGCTCTCGCCGGTATCGACCTCCTCTCATTTACCGTCACACCCCGATTTCGTGGAGTGAAAGATATTCCAGCTCCAGGCTTTCATTTCGCCTTTGCCGGCACAACCACAGCTTTTTCAGAAAGGCACGGGCATTGGGTATATTTTCCTGGGAGCACTCAGACGTCAGACTTTCCGCTCTTTGTTATCCGATGGGTCGCCAACGACGAGACTCTAGCACTGGAGCGTGACGAGGCTGAAAGGTTACGCTGGCGGGCAAATCTGGGAAGCATCTGGAAAGAAGGCTTGACACCATATCGACAATCATCATCGGATCGCAAAAACGGAGACGCAGAAGAGGAACTCAACGACTGGCCTACCCTGACGTCGGAGATTACAGCGCCACTTCTGACGAGAATCACTGGTGGCAACTCAAACGCATGGCATCTCACATCTGCAAGCTCTGCCAAGCGAGACCTCGAGGATATACCTGGACTGAATGAAAACGACAGGAAGGAATTGAGAACTGAAAGTGAGCTCAACTTCCTCCCTATCCAGCTGAAGCAGACATGGCGGGAAGGCGCGACTGGTCGAGAACGAACGGAGGCCGCACAGGACCGGAGTTGGGCATTGGAAAATGTCGTTCGACCGCAGTGTAATGATGGAAACATCAATGAGGTGAGACGATGTGTATCAATCTCATATTTCGATTACTCTAACATACCACAGGTCATCGGCGAACTCCAATTCTGCTTCCTCATGGTCCTTACCATCAACAACTTCTCCTGTCTGGAACAATGGCGACGAATCCTGACTCTCCTCTTCACCTGTCGAGCCACAGTCCTCAAGCAACCCGACCTCTTCATCAAAGCCATCGCCGCCCTCCGCCTCCAACTTCAACACTGCAAAGACGCCGAAGGCGGCCTAATCGACCTCGCCGACGAGAGCGGATCCCTCCTCAAATCCCTCCTCGCCCGGTTCAGAAAAGGCCTAGAAGGTCTGACCGGAACAGTAGTATCCGACGTAGTCGATGAGCTAGACGATCTGGAAGACTACCTCCGCAACGAACACGGCTGGCAGTTCGGCGGCGACTTCGCTCGAAGTGGCGTATTGGAGCTGGAAGACGGCGAGCAGGTTCAAATGGACAGCACGGCGTTCGACGAAGACGACGAGACGGGAGAGTTTGCGCCGCAGATAGTGGATCTAACGCCTGAGCAGGCGAGATTACTGAATGTCAGTCCAGAGGACGCGAGAGATCTGGGATTGAGCTTGAGTCGAGCGAGTCTGGCGGATCGCAGGGTGGTGAGCGAGGTTGTTGTGGATAGTGGGAGTGATGATGAAGTGGAGGAGGTCGTGAGGAAAAATGAGAGTGACTCGGAAGAGGAGATGCAGGATTTGGAAGACATGGACGCCAGGTATTAGAGAGAATGAGGGAGATCGGGAGATCGGTCTCCACGAATTGAACCTGATCCCTCGACCGAGGCCAGCGGCTGATTTTCACCCCTTTCCGTCCTATGGAAGCTTTAATACAGCATACGTGGTCATAACACATTTGAGTCAGCTCTGAGGCATTCAACCGTTCCGAAATACAACCAGTCCCAAACGCCAAAGGAACCACGATCCGAGAGAATTTCCCAGTACGATCATCCAACCTGACCACATCATCACTCATGACTGCCGGAATTGCTCCTTCCCATACGCTCAATGCTTGACAAAATCTTGCTCTTCCCAGCATTGCTCCCAGCCCTCGCCAACCCTGACGGAATCGACCTTCCAATCCTGCTCTCCGGCGGCGCCATACCACCCGGTGCACGCAGTCCACTCGGTCGGCTGATGCTCTTCCTGAAGTCCTCGACCACACTCATTGCACCCTGGGTCGGTCCTTGTTCGGACTGCAGGAGTAGCATCTCATCCACTGCAGCGACTAGATCGCCCTTTTCGATGCGTTCTTGTTCCAGATCGTGCATGAGCTGATCTTGCTGCTGACGGGATGCTTGCATTTCACTGTCCAAGCGCGCGAGATGAGCGCGCTGCTCTTCGATCTGGGCTTTGAGTTCTCCTTCCACTTCGGCATTTCCTCCCGAGCGGTGTGCGTGGGAAAGGTCGCCAGTGAAGGTGGCATCCTTAGAGGCCAACAACTCATCGTGTGCCTTTTCGAGTTCTTGTAGGCGAGCTTCCAGAGCGCCACATTTCTGTGCATTGCGAGCCTCATAGCTCTTCTTCAATGTTGCCACCTTTCGCTCATGCTTCTCCTTGTACACCGAGTGCAGCTCGCGACTCACAGCCTCAATCTTGCTGTCAATCTGCGCAGCAACCAGACGTTGTACTTGCTCTTCGGTCGCACTTCCCTCCTCACAGCCTTCGCCCGCAGTGGCTCTCGCAGCCAACGCGTCCGCAAAACGCTCCTCAGCTTTCACAGCTCTACCCTCAGCGTCCTCAAGCTTCCTCTCCTGGTCTTCAATCTTCCTGTGCAACTCCTCCTTTTCAGCCTCGCTGTTGTAAATCTCCTCCTTGACACTCTTCAGTACATTCTCCACCTCTTGTCCGCGCTTCTCCCAACCTGACTTCTCTTGCTCGGCATACTCACGTCGACTCTTCTCCTCCCTCAGCGACTCTTGTGCTTCGCCGACCCTTCGCTCCGCATCTCCCACAGCGCGCTTCAAACTCTCGACTTCAGCCTCACGACCGGATAGTGTGGCTTTCAGCGAGGAGATCTGCGACAGATATGAGGATTTCAACGACTCCAACTCGCGGACTGTGATGGTAGGAATCGATCGTGGTGTGGGAGCGGGAGGAAGCTCGAAGTCGAGGAGATTGAGAATGTTGTTCGGCTTGCCGGGTGTCGCGTAACTCTGGCGCGCGGTACCCTTGTTTGGCGATCGCTGGCTGTTCATGTATTGCAGGAGGTTCGGCTCGGTGGTTGATTTCACTGGCGAGTGCGGACGGTATGTGTTGACTCCTTCCATCTGCTGGGTGAAGTCGATCAGAAAGCTGGTCGTACCATCATTGTTCATGTGACTGCCGTGCCCGGAAGTCTTCATTCGTCGCGGAGTTGGAGACGGCGATCGAGAAGGAGATGGTCGTTTCCGGCTCGACTCTTGTCCAGGCGTGCGCAATGTCTTCGTTGCACTCTGTCCGATTTTGGCAAATACAGTCATGTCGGGGACTTCGGAGAATGCACTGAAACAGGTGTCATCCACTGTGGACTGATCCTGAGGCGGCATCTGAGAAGCGCGGAAATCAAGACCTTGTTGGAAGTTCTTGGGAGTCTGGTTGTTGTGAGAATTGGTCCTGGCATGTGTTGCTCGTGGTGTATTGGCAGCAGATCGTGTAGGCTTAAGAGGGCTCCTCTTGGGAGTCCTGCGGGTTGATGGAGGCGGCGGCATGAGATCTGAGTCCTGACTACCTCGTCTCTGTTCGTTGGTCCGAGGAGACTCTATCGGAGTCGTTTTCACTCCGCGTGGTGTCGCCTTGGTCTCTGGGGTTGCTGGTGCAGCCTTCAGCGGCGTGGCCTTGTGTGGAGTTGTGTCAGCCGTCTCTTGCATGTTCTCCTTATCTTCCATAAGCAGCTCCATTGCCATGACCGATGGCTTTCCTGCCGGTGTCGACGAAATGTCCACTGTGCTCTCCTCCATGATGTCCTCTTCACTTGGCGGCGCAACCCATTGCTTGCTTGCCATTCTGCTCTGCTCGATTTCGGATACGAAGGGTGAGCTGGGCGGACCGTCAATGTCGAGCATGCTGGGCTCGTAATGTGTCTCGAGCTGTATCGAGGGCGATTCCATGATGTGTTACTATTCTGCGATATCGCGTGTCTCTTCGGTCTTCAGACGTTGGTGGTTCGCGTGCGGAGCTTGGAACGAAACGGCTTTTGCTTTGCTCATCAAAACACCAAAATAGACTTTTTGGTTGTCCGGCCAATATCTATGCCAAGACTTCTCTCAAACCGCATGACTGAGAACGTGAGGTGGTGATCCGTTCTCAGGCTTGTGAAAGATGCCGATACAATATGCATCTCTCGTGTTCGTTGCAGACTTGGGTCGGTCGTACGATTGACAGAAAAGGCTACGTACAGGACAAGCACATACTGCGAGAGGCGAAAGTGCTCGGGTCTTCGATCTGTGTCCAGATATCGTTGTGATGTGCTCGATCATAACTATGTACTGTAGGCTACTCTTCCTGCTTCCTCCCCGGCCACTCTCCAACCCACTTCACAATCTGCGCCACAGCTGCATCAATCGTCGCTTTGACCTTCTCATTCCCTGGCCCGACTCCGTTCGCAGTATATACATCAGTGACATGATGGGCCCCCGGCGTAACCAACACTGTCACATTCTCCGAACTCTGCATATGCCCACCCGGTCTGAAGTCCGAAGACACGCCTGATGACGTCCAAGGGTCGAACTCGCCATTCACGAACAGCACACGATTGATGTTCTGCGGGTTCCAGCCGCCAGTAAAAGCGTTGAAGTCGTCGGCCGTCCGGTCGGTTGGGTTGAACGACGACTTGCCGTCGGGTCCAGGAGGGAAGCACTGTCCACAAATCTGGTGGAAGTATTCAGCCGTGAGAAGGCGCGAGACAAGAGACCGCATCCCTGCTGGAGCGCCAGTCTGCCACCCACCGAGGGGCGTGGAGCAGCGTAACCACTTGTATTGTCGACCACCTCCCAGGGAGAGATCCGTATATGTCCTCGCATTAGCATCGTGGCTCCCGAAGCAGTCGAGGTCCGTATCTCCAGCGAGGCAGCCGTTGAAAACGCGGAAGAAGCTGTAACCGACCTCTTTCCACCATCTGGCATAGCCCTCCAGGGCTGCTTCCACGCCGACGCCGTCGTCCTCTGGTCGCATATGAGTGTGCGTGACGTTGACGTTTTCGATGTAGTCGCACCAGGTAACGAAAAGGTGGTTGTCTCTTATATCGCCTAGTTGCCACATTCCGGGAGCCATCCCGATGGCAGCCATCACGTCGTCGTTATGGAGGTATTGCAGACCGAATTTTGCTTTGAGGTCGGTAGCGTTTTGCTCGGATCCGTGCAAGAAAACATCGTCCATATAGTCGACAACGGCGGAGACATCTTTGCTACAGTTCTTCGGCATGCCTGCCTGGATACGGCTGAAGTACTGCCAGTAAGGGTCGATAGCCTGCATCAGGGCGCTGCTGGAATAGTAGGCCCAGAAGGTGCCCGGATGGACATTTGCAACCCATCCGGTAATAGCTCCAGCATAAGATCCGCCAAACAGAACCCAAGGCGCATCTTTAGCGGTGGTACCATTCGGAGCAAAGGGCAGCTCGACGTTGTCGGCGAAGTAGACGACATCTTGCATCGCGTTCTCGACCGTGAGATATTTCAAATTCTCGACCGTCAGCACGTTGAATGGAGTGGAGTCTCCCCTAGAAGATCAAGGGGTAAAGTCGGCTATGTGCGGGCAAGGAAACACCGACACTGCTACGAGGCGCTGCGCAGTCTGTGAAACTTTCGCGGGCTACGGTTGCAACATCGCCTCCAAGGCGGCAAGCTCGTTGTGTGTGGATGCAAGGTTCGTGGCTTACCAGTACTAAAGTCGAGGAGCATAAAGTCAGCTGTGGCCGATGAATCCACCGTATGTACCGATGCAGACCGAGATCTGCCCGTTTTCGGACGTACTCACCCGATGTTCCAACACAATTGCAGCTCCACCGAGCTCTTGCGTTATGCGTCCCATCGTGGAGTCGTTAGAGACGAAACCAGTGAATCGTGATCCATTTGCTTCGGTCGGTGAAAACAGCACGATTGGCGAGCCTTCTCCTTTGTACCAGTGATAGTTGTACCTTTGAATACGCAGGTCAGCACGTAAGCAAGAAGTGTTCATCGAGTGATCGGCGTTGTGCCTGCTGCGATGCGACACACCAGTAGGTCTGCTGGAAGGTACCCAGACCAGGATTGCCGTGGTCAATGAGCTGCGCGAAGCTGCCGTTGTGAACGACCCACGGCGACTCCACTTCCGGACCTGGAACCGAAGCTCGTCTTCCAAGAGCTCTTCCAAAGGCAAACGCCTTTGTCGCGCAAAAGGCGAGTAGGAATGTGGAAGAGGTCCACATCTTTAGCAAAGGAATCTGGAGCGTCGATGTCGCGTCAGAGGTGGTGTAAACATGACCGGAGAAGGAACACGACGTGCCCGAACTACTAAAAAAGCATCCGTAAACCGGGATGAGATGGACAATACCCTTGTCAAGGGGGAACCACAAACTGCCGAAATTCACAACATGCCTGTCACGGACGGAGAGCTTCAGGGTTCAAGGTGTGGATGACTGGGATAGTATGCCAATGCCAGCATGTCTTCGTGATCAGACTTCGCAGCTGTTCCGAGAGTTCTTTGCCGCAAAATTAGATTCATTGAACGACTCTATCGTGTCGGGATGAAGTCGTCTGAATCTTGTTTCTGCTGCGCAAAACTCTGTCGAAAGACTGCAAGACCCGCAACGATGGCGGCCGCCAAGAAGCAAATTGATACAAAGGCCCAGATCAAGCCCCAGCACCTGGACGAGCCGCCGTATCGTTTGGCGAAGACGCTCGCATCACTCGAATTTCTGGAAGCAAAGGGTGGCAGGGTCAGCAAAGTTCTAGCCTTGAGTGCCGTCGTAAGACTTGCGAACGGCACGTATTGAACGACTTCTGCTTACATTTTTCTCGCAATGAGATCATCTGAAATGTCCCACACACTATACAAGCTGCTCATGACGCCAATAAATAGTACTACAAAGCGCAAGGGGACCGAAGCCGCAATGAACCAACTGAAGAGTAGCGTGGTCAGCCATTATGCATCATAATCTGAGGTTGCGGACGGGGACCTGGTCTTCGATCTTCGAATGCTTACCACGCCACGAGCAGTCCAGTCGCGAGTATGATTGTGACAATAGTAAGCCAGTCCTTGCGAGCCCACCAGAGTGTCAATAGGAAGCAGACGCCGAGCACGATGGAAGCCACTTTTGAGGCGACGATGTTGAATCCGCAGAAAACAAGGAGGCCGCCGATGAGGGACGATCCCAGGTATCCTGCTGGCAGCTGTGGCACTGGTCAGACCTACGGTTTTTACTTCGTGACAGGTTTGAGCCGCCCAGATGGTCCGGTCAAATGGCTATGCGTACTGTGAAGAATTGCCTGCCTCCACGCATATGGGTCACGCCACCTTCATTTGGGTTGAGTTCGATCGATTCTACCTTACCGCCGGTCAGAACGGCAGCCAAGGCGTGCCCAAACTCGTGGAACGCGATGGTAAGCATCTGTAGCAAAGTCAGCTTGAACTAATCACATTGTTCGGGCGGTCCAACGCCTCGTTCGTACCTTGAAGGGCCATAGAACATTCTTGACGTAGGGAATATTCCAGAGCAGAGCAATTACGACGACGTATACTCCGATGACTCCAACCGTAATCGCTTGTGTCCGATTCACGGTCAGGTCCCGCCGTTCGAAATGGTGAAAGGCCGGAGACACATATTCTGCAAAGTCGACCTCAGGCGCCGGAGCCATGGCTGTCGTTGTTGGAGATGTCGTAGGAGGTATTGCTCGCTACGCTGTTGGGAAACTTCCTGGTTGTCCGAGATATTCTTGTGGATATGCTTGGTGTTGTGATGATGTTGTTGATGTTGTTGCTGTAAGGAAGAGGTTGGAGATCCTCAGAGCTTGTCCTTAACTTCGACGCAGCATTCGTCTTGCTGTCGGCATATTAGAAGGACTGGTCTGCCAGCTTCGTATGGATTTTGTTGTCTCATGTGTTGTTTTGCCATGCAACATAGCCTCACCAGCGCGACCCAAGAATAGATGTCGGCGTGGACCCTGACGACGCCAACGACGCCACGAGTCGAAGCTTGGCGGGTCTGTTCCATCTGTCTTCTCCAACCTCATCTCACCTGTGGCATCACCCTCTCACCTTTCAACGCTATCGCAACAACGGCGCCATTGACGGAACTCCATCTCAATTCCGTATGATGGTCCCGAACAGGGAGTTTGCAGCAGCGTAGCCTCGAGGTACCACCTCTCACCCGCCGATGTCTGCTGGACGACTGTGTGCTTCTCATATTGGACGCAGAGACCACTATTGCGTGGAATGATCAACCGGCCGCCATTCTGGCCTCCGAGGCATGCTGGGTGCGAGCCGGAAGAACGATACCGAATGCCTCCTCGAGTTCGACGATTTTCGATCATGACGCCGGGCACGATGAGATTGTGGATCTCTCAAACCACGACCGTGTCACCTTGTCATCGGCTGACGGGAGTGATCTGAGATGGAATGCTGTGGTCTGGTCCTCTTGTGTGGTCGATCGTCCGGAGTGTTCTCATGGCATGTAACCACTGAACCACGAATCGATTCTTCTCTGGCTAAAGTCCGCGGGCAAGGGTCGGTTTGCTGGGTCCAATTCGCGGAAAAGGTTAGTTGGACGTGAGCCTCTTCCACCGTCAATCAAGAGCTCCGATCGCACTCCTAGACACTTGGACGAACAGCATCGTGCTGAGGAGCCCGAACTTGACCACGGAGCACGCAAGCGCTAGGACCGTCAGCTAAAATGAATCAACCGCTCGGCTGCCACCCGACACTGCGTGCATGGTAGTATGCCGCATGCGCCTGGGTCCTTAAACTTGCATTAGACCATGGCTCGGCATGCTTCGAGCGACAAACTGGCCTGGTACTGCCTTTTGGACCCATAGCCCCCATTGGCTCCAGTGAACTCACCCATCAGGGTATACTCCTGAATCCCGACCGGCCCGGATGGAGCGACGGCCTAGGATGGCGTCACCGATCGAAGCCCCAATCCGAAGCCTGTTCGAGCACGACACTATCGCCGGGGTCCCCGAACAACCTGGCACCAAGGCCAACTAGTGTCCAACCACCGAGAAGTATAGCGACGGCGGATCGATGGTCTTCAGGCTCAGCTGCTCACTTCGCACGATGCAACAAAGTACCTGGCAAGCCACGTAATCTTCCCCCATCGCGGTACTCATTGCCGAAGGCTGCAAGTCGATGCGCCTTGAGACGACACGAGACGGGGTCAGCAGACAATAATGTTGCTGGGAGTATACTTGATCTGCAAAGTGTCCCTGAATCCCGTGGCTTTTGTTCGTGTGCTATGTGAATGGGACCATGCGACGATTGGCCCAGCAACGCTTCGAAGCTGTCGAAGCTCGCAAAAAGGCTCTCGCCAACAAGTGTCGTGTCCGGGTCTAGATTCACTCGTGACTAGGATGCTGTAATGTCTTCGTGTCCATGACCTTCAGGTAACGCCTCGGAGTACCGTTATCCCGGCCTTGTGAGTAAACCCGCAGTCCGGCCGACATAAGTGAGATGTGTTGAGGAAGTGGGATCGAAGTGATTGTTCGATGACAGAGTCTCTTCCTCGGAGTCGACATGGAGCTGGTCAAGTCTTGAAGGAAGACACAGAGGACGTGCTCGGCGAAGGCATGGTACTGAAGGTAGATCAGGAACTTTTCCGCGCATATTTGATCGATTATGGAGTCAGAGCGCTGATCGCTCTCCACCCTCGCGATAGATGCCGTGAAGCACCGCATCAACCATGAATGCATCATGTCTATCTTTCGCTCGATTCGAGTTCACGATCATAGACTACAATGATGATGTACTTGCAGACTGACCGCACAACCTTGTCAAAGAGATAACTTTTGTTCTTTCTGCATCCGTCTGCGTGAAACTTTGACCAAACCTTGACATCTTCACTTGGTCTGCTTTGACGGGCCGAAGTGGGCCCATCGCGATCGCGTGACTCGCTTCGCACAGGGCTGGAATCGAAGGCGCGAAGTACGACTGGCGCGGTAGTTCGCACCGTCCCATGCGGGCGTCGGCACTGCTGATGAGTGAGGAAAACATTAACGCCCTCATGCTTTACCCCGACCCCAAGATCGAGAGCCCTATCCGTCATTCTCTCATGCAGGCCCACATCTGCCGAGACGCCTTTTGAACCTCAATGCTGATGTGCATTGCTCTTGAATGCAGAGGACAGTCTTCGCAAAATGCCCGAGGCGACGATCAATTACGACTCCCAGGCGATGGAAAGTGAGACGGGCGCCAGCAGCAACAAGCGACAAAAGTCACGACATCGTGCATCGATCGCCTGTGCAACGTGCCGCGAACGTCGAATACGTGTAGGTTTGACGACGTTCGCAATTCGGTGGACATCTACTGATCCAAACAGTGCGAAGTGCCTCCAGGCGAGCGAGAATGCAAGCAATGCAAGCGGTCGGGAGCCCAATGTGTCATCAAAAATGACGACGAACGGAGACGACCGATTTCGAGAGCGTACATGACTACACTTACCGAGCGAGTAGCATTGTTGGAAACCTTATTGAAGGAGAACGGGATCGAACCGCCTCCAGTGACATATCCCTCGAAGACAACTCGTGGCAGCTTGTTTGCCGATGGAGACGAGTCTCCCGCTCGACCTGCTGTGCCACCCTTCGCCTCTGCGTCGACTGCAGCCAAGCATGAGCCCACTTCTGCAGGAGGTACAAATCCAGAGAACGACAGCGTTGACGAATTTGGATCTTCCAACGCAGACATTCAGCGAGAACGACACGAACAGGATGGCGGAGCCAACCTTGACGAAAAGAAGACTGGACTTGTCAGCCGCCTGCTGTCGACCAGAGGCCATCTATCCTTCGACCAACTGTCGGGACGCTTACGATGGTATGGAGGCACTGCCAACTGTCACATCTATTCGGAATTAGATGTTCCCGCCACGGCGCCCTGCACCCAGCCTCCCGAACAAGCCAAACGAGCTGAGAGGTGTATTCGGACGCTGTCATTGGAGACGCATGACTATTTGATGGAGCTCTTCTGGCAGCATTACAACGGTGTTCTCCATGTCGTTCACCAGGAGGCATTCAACGAAGATCGAGAGCATGGAAGGACACAGTTCTACTCCGGGTTCCTGCATGTCTGCATCCTTGCTGTAAGTGCTAATGCCATTGCCGAACGACGATTCACCAGGGCTGACGTATCTTAAGATGGGCTATCGACACGCTGATGAGTCAAGACCGGACATACAACGACTCGCTCTACCTGAGCGGGAGAGCACACTCCACCGCGAAGCCAAGTACATGCTGGACTTGGAATTGGAATGCCCGGGTGGTATCCCATCAGTCGCAGCACTTCTCATTCTCGGCGACTCCGAAGTCGGCGTCGGCCGAGATAATCCTGGATGGATGTACGCTGGAATGGCGATGAGACTTTGCTTCGATATCGGTCTCCATCTGGACAGTAGTCGAGCCGGCTTGTCCCAACGCGAGATCGACATCAGGCGGATGACTCTGTGGGCATGCGTCGTTTACGATCGATACTGGTCGCTCTTCCTCGGACGACCGCTCACGATAAAGAGTGTCGACTTGGAAATCTACTCACTGGCGGACGAATTCGAGCGGCTCGGAACGTGCATGCCTGCGGGCAAGGAGAAGAGCTTGAACACACGCATCTACGAGGCACTGATCGACTTGATGGAAATTGGAGGCAAGATCGCCGAGCTGGCAGACTTTCGGAGGAATACACCAACAGTCAGCGCTCCTGATCAATCAGCCTACTTTCGCATGGCCGAAATTGACCGTGATCTCAAGAACTGGACGTCTCGACTGCCACAAGATCTGCGCTACAACGAAGAGAATCGCAAGAATGCGCCCTTCTCTTTCTACCTGCTGCATCAGCAATACCATGCGGTACTCATCCTCCTCCACCGGCCCTTCGCACGATACGATGACACGGACTGTTCCACGTCTGCAGAGGTCACTGCACTGGACAGCCACTTCTCCCGGGCTAGTCGCACAATTTGCACGAAATCTGCAATTGCTATGGCCCGACTTTTTTGGCAGCATCGCCAAAAGTTCGATGGCAAAGTCATCTCCAGCATCGGCATGCAGCACGCCGGAGCAGCTGCCACGGCTCTAATCGCGGCATTGGCATACATGCCAGACATCGCGGATCGCACCAACAACATGCAGTATCTGGAGGTATTACACTCGGCTTTGCAAGATATGGCACATCCCTTTCAACCTGCTGAGAGGATGGCTGCTGTCTTGAATGCCGTCATGATTGAGCTTCGCGGAGGTCCCATCAGTCCCTCGAACTCGACCAATCCTGCTCGACGCAGCAGTACAACACTAGAGCCCGAAGGAGGCGTCGCAAAGCGAAGACAAACCAACAAAATATCCAAGAAAGCCTCAAACTCCTCCCTGCAGTCCTCCCTCTCCAAGAAGGCCTCCTCTTCCTCCATGCAGGCACCGACTTCTGCTCCGCGAGAGAACCAGATCAGTGACACCAGTCTCGAGACCGCCATGCTCGGGCAACAAACTCAAGCTCCACTCCAAGCATCAACAGGGGAATACGGCATGGTACCACCTGGGAGCGAACTCTCACCATGGCCTGCCATGCCGCTTGAGAATGTTCAGTATCAACACATGCTGACGCCGTCGTCGTCGTCTAACACCCAATTTGCGTGGAATCATACACACTTGGGCAGTCAAAATTTCTCTCAGCTTCCCCAAGGTACCGCTCTCAATCACGGTCTGGCTCCCTTGCCGAATGACCAATCTCAGTTCATTTACTTGCCCACGGAGGAGGACTGGCATCGTTGGCAGTCGCTACCCAGCAATGGTGGAGGTAGTTCAAATGGAGCGTCCGGACAGTATCCAGCGAATGGATTTGGCGGCACAAATTAGATGTTAATAATGAAAGCTTCGACACAGATTCCAAGCAGCTCCGTGATATAGTCGCTGCAACTTGTGCCTGAGGCATCAAATTCTCGGTCTGAACCATTTCCGCCATTTGTCGCGCTTTCCTCCGCTGCATCAATTGAATCTCTACCTGGCTTTGCTTTGCCGAGTAAGACACGCTGGACACCACACATGAAGCAGTCATACCATGCTGGAAAGATGTCATCATGACAATGTCATGAAGAATTGGAATCCCAATGGCTCGATGGATCCGACTCTCGCATCGCTGGTTTAGCTTCAAACCTTTCCGCACACAGACCGACGCATAGACCACGGGAAGAGCGACGCCGAAGCCAAAGTTGGTCTCCAGCATCCGCTTGCATGAAGACGGCGACGAGACGATAGTTGAATGTGGCGTGCGATGGAGGTACCCGGAAACTTCGACCTTCGTCGACATCGGGGAATACATAACTTCACCACGACGAGACAAGCATGGACATGATTGGAAGAATGGCGGCGAGTGGAACACACAATGCAATACGTTGTGGTGTTGTATCGATTGTAAGTCGAAATGATTTGGTTCAACACTGATACCATCCAAAGTTCCCATCCATCCATCCATCCATGCCCCAATCAAGGCTCAAGGCGACGTGTAGTGAAGCCGAGCCCATGATTGTTGAAACGCCAATTGCAGGACCTGCCAGTTTGGCCCAGAAAAACTAAATACAAAGAAACACTCCGCGCTGGCGATGATCGCGTGCAGCCATGCCTTTCGACAAGTTCATGTCGCGCCCGCATTCACTGTCGTCGGTGTGCGACGGCGAGGGAGGGTGATGCCGGTGATCAGTTCGACTGACGATCACGCGTCGATGGCAACGCGAAAGCTGCTCCGACGAGAAGGACCAAATTGCGATGTCGACGTGTCGCAAAGTCGTGGATGCAAGCGACGAGGTTGGCGGAGTGCCTCCATTCTGCAAGGAAGATGGAGTGATTTACACCATCTTGGGAAGACGGCGCAGGTATGGTGCTTTGCGTGCGGCAGCCTTTGCGAGACGGTGGTAGTGGTATGGTCCCTGAGAAGAACGTGTCAGTCAAGTGTTGCGGCGCGTGAGGAGTTCATTGCGACAATGCTCACCTGCTTGTTGTGTTGAACGGGGAGTCTGACGCCGACCCAGAAGGCGGCGAAGGCAGAGCAGGTGCCGAAGAAGGCGGCGCCGTTGTACAGCATCTTGGTGCCGGCTGGTGTGGAGAACATTGTCATGGTGTTGGTTGTGGAGTGGAGTGTGGAGTGGAGTTTGTTCGAGCGCCGCTCTGGTATGAAGATGGATGTAAGTTCGAGGAAGAAGTGACTTGAGGAGTACAAACAAGGACCTTCGAGGTACAAGGGAGTCGCGGTGTCTTAAGTACGAGGAAGGAGACACCACAGGTCATGTGCAAGTACCCCGCACGCAGCCTCGTTTCACTGTCGCGCTGATTACGAGCTCGAATTGAGTGTGGAGGAAGCACAAAGGCCGGCTTCTCATTGGAAGGATACCTTAGCTCTGGTACAAAGATACATGGCACGCGACAGGGCAGCTCCGGCGCTCCAGGTTACACAGCCGAGCTGACATCCGAGAAGACACGCCACCTTTGCTGCAGAGTGCATCCTGATCGGGACATGCTTCTCCAGTGTGAAACGTACAGAGTCTTCAACCGCGGAATTCCCTTGACGACAACACCTCACATGGTGTGTAGTGTGGAATGCTGCTCAAGGGGCGCTGTCGAAAAGTGGAGCCTTGGGTTCCGGCTACTGGAAGATCATCTGGGGAAGTTTTTTGGGGTAAGTCCGGGGGAAATGCACGGACGAAAACCGCGCCTTGCTCCGCCACGAGCTCTCTGCATTTGCAATAACTACAATTGGGAAAAAAAGTGATGGACCTGAGCTCAGTGATCGTCAAGCGCTTCCAGTTGCAGAGGACGAGAGTATCAGCACAATCGCGGTGTATCTACAAGTGGTACGAACAAGCGCTGGCTCACGCTGTCGTCATCCGCAAATGAGTCTCTGGCTCCGATGATACGATGCATACTTCTTGGCAACAGATCGATCTGAAGGAATGAGCAACAAGATTTATAGTTTCGCCCGGCTGAAGTTCTTCGCAAACTCCGGAGTATCCCTCTTGACCCAGTCCTTCAAGATCTTGCGTTGAATCTTGCCACTGGGTAATTTGGGCTACAACGAACGGTCAGCAAATCATGCATGGACGATTTCGGAGGGCAAATCGCAAGACTCACGATTTCGTCGACAAATTTCACTCCACCCACTAGTGCCTTGTGCCTGGCCACCCGTGGCCGGAACCAGTCGTGAATCTGCCTTGGTGTCGTCTTCTTCGCCTCCGCACTGTCCGCCAGGACGACATACGCGCAAGGCCATTCCTCGTCTTGAATTGTGACACCCACGAC
The DNA here is from genome assembly GCA_000983655.1 of Zymoseptoria brevis. Lineage (NCBI taxonomy): Eukaryota > Fungi > Ascomycota > Dothideomycetes > Mycosphaerellales > Mycosphaerellaceae > Zymoseptoria > Zymoseptoria brevis. The sequence goes on along the minus strand of JYJE01002529.1, from coordinate 2,637 downwards.
CGCGGCATCGGCAATGATGGACGATTTGAGAAGCTGATCTTCTAGCTCGGCGGGAGCCACTTGCAGAGCGTTGACTTTGATGAGCTGTGCGTTAAAGCGTTAGTGTGTTCTCGTGAGCTCTGTGGATCATTGCTCTCACCTCCTTCTTGCGATCCACAATCCAAACATAGCCTTCTTTATTGATAACTCCCACGTCGCCTGTCTTCAGCCAGCCGCCATCCATGAGCGCTTCGCGTGTTGCTGTCTCGTTCTTCCAGTATCCAAGCATGACATTAGGTGCTTGAATGCACATTTCGCCTGGTGTATCGTAGCCGACTTCCTTGCCATCGTCGTTGATCAATTTGAGCTTGGTGTTGGGAAGCAGCTTTCCAATCGTTCCGGTATCCTGCGTCTCCTCTTGAATGATCGATCCGCAGGTCACTTGACGGTGTTCGTCAGCTTTTGCCTCCACCCACTTGTCCAATTCAATTGCAACTCACCCTCCGTCATCCCCCAGCCTTGCTTCACATCACACTTGAATCTCCTCGAGATCTCATTCTGCAAATCCTTGCCTAGCGGTGCACCACCACACAGCATCTCCCTCACGCAGCTGATATCATGATTTTTCGTCTCCGGTCGCTTCGCCATCATGACCAGCACAGGCGGCGCGACCTGCAGCTCGGTGACTTTCGAATCTTGAATACACTTCATGAAATCCTCGAAGACGAATGCCTTCATTATGTGGATCGGCACGACGAATTTCGCGCACATCAGATTGGCGTACATTTGGCCGTAGGCGTGGTACAACGGTAGGAATCCAATCCAGCGGCTACCATTGACTTTATCGCCCTTTTCGAAATTGAGCTTTGGCCAACGTACCCGGGCGGTTTGTGCGACATTGGCGATTAAAGCGTGGTGGGAGATCATGACGCCTGTCGGGTTGTATTAGTCCGCTGAGGCACCGATCAAGGGTGGAACTCCTCCACATATAGCTCACCTTTCGGCAATCCTGTGGTTCCTGACGAGAAGTTGATCGTAGCAATGGTCTCCGTCGACTCCTTCTCGCCCAACTCCGTCCAGCTGAATTTCTCCGCCTCCTCCGCGCTGCCCAACATATGTCTCCAATCCTTCACGCCATTCAACTCTGGCAACATCTCTTCTCCTTCTGTGAACTGGAATATCCGATCCTTACTCAATCCCACTTTCGCCGCAGCCAGCAAGTCTCTCTCCACCAAGCTCGGATGCGCCAACAAGCACTTGACTTCTGTAAGCTTCATCTGGTGTACTATCTCTTCCACCGTGTAGATCGGATTCGCGGCGCTGAAGCATCGTGTTCCACCGACGATTCCGAGGTATGCAGCCGGTACGAGGACATGGTTGGGCGTGTGGATCATGCAGACATCGCCCTTCTTCAGACCGAGCTTGTCGAGGCCGATTATCACTCTTTTGATCCAGATGAGCATCTGTTGTGGAGAAACATTGATCGAAGGGTCGGCAGCGTCTATCCATATTGGTTCGGAGGAAACGGGTTCGTTCTTCGGGAAGAGGTAGCTGAGGACATTGCACTATTTGACTGTAGGTCAGTAGGGCTGATTGAGGGTATCGCAAGGGATCGTGTTACCTTGGGTATGTCGATATCCGGGATATGCGAGCTGAAGATCATGTTGTGGTCGTTCTCGTCCTGCCTGCCTGGCGACCTGGATCCTTTGACCGCTGAAATTCGATGTATAGATATGAATAATAGAAGAAGAGATCAGACCTCCTACCTTGCATGTACAGATCTCCTGCGCAATGGAGGGAGCATAGCTCCGGTATAGATCCTCTGACCATGCGGCGATTGACCTCGGCGAGTCACCCGCACGAGTCAACGACATGTGGCTGGTGGGATGGAAGCAGAGTCCTGGGAGCAAAGCCTCCGTTTGGAAAGAAGCATGGCAATTGCGGGCGCCGCGAGGAGGAGAGTGGCTGAAGGTGAACGAGGAAGCTGTGCAGTGCGAAACGTGGGGAAGAGCTTCGGGAAATGCGGCATACTACGGACGACTGGTAGAACAATAGCTGCAACAACTCGAAATAGTATATTTTAGTTAATGCATACGCGATGCTTCTACGCCACTTGGGAACTACTCCCGCGGCTTGTACAATATGTATTTGCGTTAAATTGCTATCTTTAGTAACTAATTCTAATAACGGTCCTATATATTTTAATCTCTTAGGTATATAGTTATATATTACTAGCTCCCTTACTACGTATATACCTTACTACTAGTTTACCGCTACATTTACTTCGCAACGTGTAC
>JYJE01002526.1:0-21374 GCA_000983655.1 Zymoseptoria brevis | reverse complement strand
AAGCGTATCTTCGATATAGTACTTTTAATCGATTACTATCGATCCGTCGGCTTCGTAATCGATCCGTATACTAAGTAGGTACCTTACGGGACCTAGATCTTTTATTTTAAATCGATCCGTAAGCTTACGCTTAAGTAAGACGATCTTCTCTTCCGTATCTACGAGTATAAGAAGGTCGTCGACGTAGAGAGCTACGATAACGTCCCCGTCTTTAGATATAAAGACGGACTAGTCGGCGGGTATAGCGTATAGCCTAAGGTTAGCGAAGAAGCTAGTTATAAGCCTGTTCTAGTTACGGCCGCTTTGCTTTAAGCCGTAGAGTCCTCGTATAAGGCGAATAACGTAGTCTTCCCCTATATCTAAACCTTCGGGAGGTTCTAGATATATTTCTTCCTTACGAGGGCCCTCGAGATAGGCCGTAACAACGTCTATTTAGACTCTAACTAGTCCTTATATAGCTACTATAGCTAAGAGGAGTAGTAGGCTCTCGAGACGTACTACGGGGCTAAACGTTTTGGTATAGTCTACCCTATATCGTTAGCTATATCCCTTACCGACTACTCGAGCCTTATATACGTCGATTTGCCCGTTAGGTAAGAGCTTAAGCTTAAAGACCTACTTCGACCCTACGAGCTTAATACTCTTTCCCTTTAGACGAGGTACTATATCGAGCGTTCCTATAGAGAATAGAGACGATAGCTCTTTGTCTATAGCTTATTTCTACTCTCGGTATTATACGCCCTTTATAGCCTCGTTATATATCTTCGGAGTAGCTATCTCTATCGTAGGAGAGTAGTCTACTTTACGGGCTTCGTACGACGGCGTATATCTATCGGGTTGTCTTCGTTCCCGAGTAGGAAAGCGGCGTGTCGACTATATAGTCTCTTCGTCGGTTCTACTAGGCTGTCCGGTAGCCGTAGTAGTTATAGTAGTTTCTCGCGGACGTACTACTATCGTATCGTCTTCGTCCTCGTTCGTAGCTTCGTTCGTAGCTACTTCCTCGTCGTTATCTAGGTCGAATTCGATCTGTACGTCCTTAAAGACGTCCCGTAGCTTAAGGAACTCCTTAGCGTTATCTACTCGAATAGTAATAAGGCGTATAAGCGATTCGCTACTCTCTCGCTCGGCTATATGCCGTTATATCCGTATATAGGTATATACCTCGTCCCGGGTCTTATAAAGCTCGATCTAACTCTTACGGGAGTAGTCGTCCGTAATAGTAAGGATATATCGATTCCCGGCGAGGGTCTTATACTTATAAGGCCCCTAAAAGTCGATATAGACTCTCTTAAGAGGTTTAGTAGCTTTCTCGGCCGGTTTACGGCTTTGTTATCGAGTTACCTTCGATAGCTCGTAAGTCTCGTATATATCTTTAATAGGATATAGTATAGGGAGTCCGGATAGCCCCTTAGGAGCTATAACGAGCTTATCGTTTCCCGGGTATCCGAGGCGTCGATACTAAAGTATAGACTCTTTCGTAGACTGTTTCGATTCCGTAGTAGCTACTCGGTAAGCTATAGTCTCTTTAAGAACGTAGCTGCGTCCTTGCCTATAGCTAGTAGCTAAAACGTCGTTATTTTAGCGTATTTCGGCTTTCTCTTTACTAAATAGAGTCGTTATACCTTTGTCGGCGAGCTAGCTTATCGACAATAGGTTATAACCGATATCCGGGACGTATAGTACGTCGGATAGAGTAACTACCTTAGTAGGTAGCTCTATCTTAGCCGTACCTTTACCGGCGATGTCGAGTTCTTTACGGTTAGCTATAGTAACCGTACCGGCCTATTCGTTTAAGGAAACGAACTTCGTCTTATCGTAAGTAATATACTACGAGTACCCGGAGTCTAGTATCTAATTCGGCGATTTCGAATCGTTTTCGTTCGACGATAAAATAGTCTACGCCTTCCCCGGCTTAGTAGCCTCTTTTTCTTTCTTTATTCGAAGTCGGCATTCGGTAATAAAGTGCCCTTTCTTCTTATAGAAGTAGTACTCTTTATCTTTCTTTAATTTCGGCGGATTAGAACCCTTAGGTTCTTTCGATTCTTTTAGTCGATTCGGTTATTAATACTTAGCCTCGGTAGTACGGGCTAGTACTTCTTCGTCTTCTTCGATTCCGTACTCGGTCTCTTTAAGCCGGTTTACGACGTTATCGTAAGAAAGCTTCGAAAGTCCGGAGGCTTTAAGAGCGAAAACTATAGACTTATACTCCTTGCCGAGGGTCTTTAGGAGTATAGTCTTCTTTATCGAGTCGAAGGGTACCTCGGCGGCGTTAAGAACCTTTACTTAGTTCTATATTATCGATAGTTTAGACGCCGTAGTATCGATAGACGTCGTAAACTTTATTCCGAAGAAGGCGGATAATAGCGACTATAATCGCTCTTCGCTTATCGTTTCGTATATGCCCTTTAGCTTCTATATATACTCTCGAGACGTAGATAGCCCGATAAGGTATATACGGTAGCTAGATCCCGCAGCCGTCTTTATAAGAGCTCTTACTTTTATATCGTTCTTTTTAAAGTCGGCCTTTTCGGTTTCCGTCGCTATAGGTAGTAGTCCGTTCTATATAACGCCGAGTAGTCCTTTAGACTCGAGAACGTCCTTTAGTAAGTCGCTCTACTCGAGCTAATTGTCCTTATTTAGCTCGGGGATCCGGGAAGGGTACTTATTGTCCTTAAGGTTATCTATGTTTGTTAGTCGATAACTTCGCGAATATCGATCGGATTGTTACGATTTTAATACGGTTAGATTCGCGCGGTCTCGTTCTATAAAACCTTAAAAAAAATCGTCTTATCGTAGCGTTATAGCGTTACGTAGTTGCTTATTAAATCGATATAGTCGAATTTAAGGTCGTAGTACCGGATTTCTCGTCGGGAGGTAACGTTTAGATTTAAGTTTACGGAAAGTTGCCCGATCCGGTATAGGCTAGCTTTTAAATCCGGGGCTACAAAGTCCGCTTTTAGACTTAGTCGAATTCTAAACTAGCGTTTAGAACGTTCTCGAATATTTAGGTATTCTTAGATATATAAGTACGCTTCTTCCGGGCTTATAACTATTAGAAAAACGAGGGTAAACGAGTATATTTAATTAACTATCTACTAGTGCGAAAGAGGGCTATATATATCCGTAACTACTATATCTAGAAGGTTCTACTACGTTATATAAGGCGTTAGCCGACGTAATCGATTTATAAGTAGAAACTAAGTAAATGTTCGATATATTTCTAATAATAGAGAAGGAACGGATACTTAGTCCGAGTCGCTAGTAGTATCGAGAACGGTAGCCTCTACGAACTTATACGCGAGATATAGATATCTACTATCGCGGAGGATACGACCTTCCCGTAATAGACTTTAGCGCGTAAGGGTATACGTACGATCCGGTTTTCGGATCGGAGCGTAGTAACTAGTAGCCCTAAACTCGGCTATCTCTAGTCGCCTACTTCGAGTTTAATAGCTAGGACCCGAAGCGATTAGGCTATCGGACTAGAGCGCGGTAGTTATTAGTCCTATACCTAGGGTACCTCTAGTCGCCTACTTCGAGATTAGTAGCCTATAACCTAAGCTAAGGGAAGGCTTTACTACTACCGCTACCGATTATAGATAAGGACTTACTTAGAAGGATAGTACATCGCTTATCGAAGATAGAGATAAGACGATCCTAGATACTTATATAGTCTCTAGTAAAGACGGAGAGAAGAAGGCTTCTAACTCGGTCTATATAGGGCCTTAGCTCGACCTATCTTCTCTTTATCTTGTCCGTTTCCTCCGTATTATTTCTAATATTACTTCTACTTACTTCTATACTACTAATATATCCTCTCCTAGTAGTAAGGACCTACCTCTAATCCCGGGTTACCCTTAAGCCCCTACGATAAGGATTTTAATATCCGGAATCCGAAAATCGTAACCCGAAACTAATATTACCGACCGCCTCGCCTTTAGCCGCTATAGGAACCTTATTCTAGGCGTTAGAGGGAAAGGCTAGGAATACTACCCGATCCGTACTATAGAGTAGGTAGCAACTAACAACCTTATATAGTCGTACTTAAAGCGTATCTAACTCCTCGCGAGTATAGGAGAACTAGTACTCTTCTATTCCCTAGCCGACGTACTAGTAGACGAAAGCGTACTTACTATATATAAGATCGATCGAAACTCGCGGGATAGAGTAAACTAAGCCTCTACGATAGCCGGCGACTACCCCTTATATCTCGGGTTTATTACCTTTTTTCTTTAGGAGTACGAGAGGAGTTAAGAGGGGGTAAAGGGATCTAAGAATCGATACTAGGGTCGTTAGTAAGAGCCGGGCTCTATACGGGGTTAGGGCGTAAGAAAGTTAGTAGGTAGGTAGGTCCGACTCTATAGGCTAGACTAGGGAGACTTAGGTAAGTGCCGTAAGGGGACGTATCGACTTACTACTATAGGGGGTAAGTAGATAGTTTGTACTAGTTATTGTCGGTAGTATTCGTACGCGATAGATAGAATTACTACTAATCGGTAAAAGAGCTCTATAAGTCGACGCCGAGACCGTTAGCTAGGGATAGATCGGCTTACTACTATAGGAAGTAAGTAGGTCGTATATACTAGCTATTATTAGTAGTATTAGTACGTAATAGTTCGATATACTACTACGGGACGCTAGTAGGTATCCTCGATTAGGATTTAGCGGCGGCGCTAATAGGCGGTAGGTTAGGTTAATACTAAAAGGGAGAAAGGGAGATATACTTAGGTATAGGTTAATAGTCGCTTTTAAAAGTAAGTAGCGGGTTAGATTACTACTACGAGAAATTAAGTATATAGATCGTACTAGTCGTTATCGACGGCGATAATACGCGGAGGACTAAGCTACTACTACGAGGCGTAGTCGTAATCGTAGTCGGGAAAGCTAAAAGATAGAGTAATTTCGCCCTTTATACTCTAGAACCGTATATTAGTAGTAGATAAAGATAGTAGGACATCGGGAAGGGAGAGAGCGCGGCTCTATAAATTACGATACGGCCTAGATATATAAGAAGGGTCTAGAGGTAGGAGTAGGTAGTAGTATTTAGGTTATGTACGCTATAAATCCTATAGAGTTATGTCCGCCGACCGAGGGGGATTACGATTATAGTACCTAACACTACGTCGGACTACTATAACGTCGCTCTCGTAGTATTAATTATATAGTGCTCGATCGCCGTAGCGGCGCTTAAGGATAGGCGCTTATATATACTTTAGGATAGGCGTTTCTATAGGCTTTATAATAGGCGTTTCTAAAGGCTTTAGGATAGGCGCTTCTATATACTTTAGGATAGGCGCTTCTATATACTCGAGGATTAGCGTTTCTAAAGGCTTTAGTATACGCGTTCTAATAGGCGTAAGGGCGGGTACTTCGACTAGCTCGAGAATATCTAATCTAACCGGCTTTAGAGTAGGCGCTTCCTCGTACTTAAGGCTCTATGTTCTAATACGCTTAAGGACGGGCAATTCTACTAGCTAGACAATAGGCGATTCGACCGGCTCTAGGATAGAATCTTCGATAGGATAACGACGACGCTCGAATTCGGACACGTTTAGTCTTATAGTCCTAGGTTTAGGACTTGTTCTCTTAGAATTAAAGAATTCGATAAAGGCGTCGGCTCTACTAACTTACGAGCTAGCTTTAACGTTTTGTACTATACGGGCGACTTAAAGGGTATGTTTCTTATAATATATTAGCTACGGATTAGCTTTTACTTTAGCGGAGTCTATACTTTTAGGGTAGATCGTATATATATATATATATAGATCTTTTTATAGAGGACGGACGGGTCTAGGGGGATTTTAGCTATATAAAAGCCTATAGAACCTTAAGGAGTAAATAGGTATAGTAATAGAAAGAGCGGGCAATGTCTCGTCGCGTTAATCGAGGCGAAATTTTCCCTATTATCTCGTTTATCTAATATATATACTCGTAAGTGCTATAGCTTACTAGAAGAAACGTATATATAGGTCCTATATGTTGCCTATATATATATATATCCGGGTACGCGGGATGCTAGGTAGGGACACTAGGAAGACTAGGTATAGATAGGTAGCTAAGTCTCGCTTTATTACTTCCCCGGCTCGGAAAAGTAGTCGAAGTAAGTCTTAGCTTTACGACTACCGACTACTACTCTTACTAGGTTATACGACCCTAGAGCTAGAGGAGTAGAGGTAGGGGTTAAGAGAGTTAGCGGAGTTAAAGGAGTAAGGTATTAGGGTTAATAGGCGAGAGGAATAGCTATATAGAACTTACGGAAGTAAGATGTCGGTATTAGATAGTCGATATAAAGTAGTCGATATAAAGTAGTCGATATAAAGTAGTCGATATAAAGTAGTTAATATAAAGTAGTTAATATAAAGTAGTCGATATAAAGTAGTTAATATAAAGTGTCTAGTTATTAAGTATCCGGTATTAAGTATTAGGTATCGGTATCGGTATCGGTATTATAAAACGTAGGGGAGCTAACTTAGCCGAGTAACGCTAAGGATTAAGACAGCTAAGGGGGTCTAGTTAGCTAGTTATTGCCCTAAGTAGCTAGAGGTACCGGACTCCTCTCCGTAGGGTCGAGTCGAGCTCTTCCCTTCCCTTACCTCCCCTTCCCTTATTATGTACCTATTATATATTAGCCTCCCGTTATCTTTATCTTCGCCTTTCCTAGGCTATCTTCCTACTTTATACCTATATATTCCTTTTCGAGTATATAATAATAATATAATAGGAATAAAAGATCCGGTACGACTATACTATACTAATCCTATTATAGTATTAATAGACTAATAGTAGTATTATTAGAGTACGAAAACTTCGATAGCGATATTAGGTTCCGCTTTACTTCTACTAATATATCTCGACTATAGCTACCTAATTCTATAAAGGTAAACTATTACTCTACGATTATCCTTACTAAAGATAATAGATAATTATAGATTAATTTTAAGCTCTATATACTTCTTATAAGATGCCGGGTTAGCTAGAATAGCTACTATCTTTATTAGTATATTATCCTTATTATATACTTAGCGGATCTTTATAGTATATCTATCCTATAAAAGACGGGTAGCGAGTTTTACCTACTTATATCTTATACTAACGTAGTTTACTCTAAGAACGATAATCTAATTATAGAATATTATTTATAAGATATTAGGGTTACGGACGGATAGTAACGATATAAGTAGCCTTAGGACTCGTCTCGTAGAATAAGGATAATAAGGCGAGTATATACTTTTTTTCTATAGTTATAGTCTTAACGTAGTAGCACTAGTAGATAATATATCTTATTACGAACTATTAGGTAAGAGGTATTTAGTATTCTATTATAGTAGACTAGCGCTAGTAGTTCGGGGTTAAGGAGAATAGTAATAGTAACCTTAGAAGGATTAAGTATTATAAGTAGGTAGGTTAGTTATTACCTTATATAGAGAGTAGAAGTAAAGGAGGAGTATATCTCGACTTAGAGAGGGTTAAGGTAATAGAGGATACCCTTAGTATAATAGGAGAGATATAACGAGGTTTAGATAATAGATATAGGACGAGTTAACTAGCTTATTAGAGGAGTCGGTAGTATAAATAGGTAGTAAACGTCTTATTAAGAGAAGATAGAGGCTACGGGAATAGGTAGTAAGTATAGCGTAGGAGAGCGGTTAGGAGCTTACTAGTCCGCGTAATAGAATAGAAAGAAAGAGGGATAGAGACGTTAATATTCTAAACTCGCTATAATTAGTATAGTAGTAGAGGACTAATTATTAGGTAGTAAGGCTAGCTACTAGGGAGTCTAAAAATAACCCCTTAGAGTAGCTCTATCTTAGAGTTAGAAGATATCTACCGACTTAGCTACTATTAATATAATACTATAGGTCGTAGCTAGAGACGGTCCTACTAATAATACTAACCTAATTTCGAAATATTATCTTAAAATTAATATTACTACTCCTCTACTAGTAAGAGTTATAACCTAAACGATTCCGACTATTAACGGTCGGTTCTACGATAGTACTTAAATACTATAACACTTCTACTTTACCTCCTTTATAGTAATTATTTATTATACTATACCTACCTATTCTCTAAGACTATCTAATCCTACTAGCCTTTAGCCCGATAATAGTAATAGGCTAATTTCCCTAACTCTATCTTAAACTTCTTATTTCTATTTCCTACGCTACTCTCTAAGTAGATACGTATAATCCTAGTCGAGGTATATACGATAAATCTTAGCTATAGTTAGGCGTTACCGAGGTAGTCGTTACGGTTCTAGTTAATCCGTAGGAGCATCTATAGCCGTAGAGAGGGCCTCGAGTCTTAGAGGAGTAGTTTTAGCGAGTACTAGCGTACTTTAGAGGCTACTTAGGAACGGGTTCGTAGGCCTCCTCGGGAGTTTACGTAGGCGAAAAGAGAATATTAAGGGGATGTCGTTAACGAGAGGCGATATATTAGGCCTAGAGTAGGTATAGGCGGCGTTAATATTACTTTTGCCGGGGTACGGGGGACTCGCGCTATTGCCTATATTTAAGGCTATAGTATAGCTAGCGCTACGGGAGCGATAGAGTTACCTTAATCGCTAGATCTTCGTAATGTCGTAGCGACTCGTCTCGAAGGAGATAATATTAGTAGCTATAGAGCTCCTATATAGGGATCGGCGGTCCTCCGCGTATTAAAGTAGGCTACGGGAGGTCTATGTCTTAGTAAGTCCTATAGGGATTTATCCTATAGGAATTTGTCCCTATCGAGGTTCGAGAAGGGAGTTTATAGGAGCTAGTCGAGAGATAGCGATAAGGCGGTTATCTCGTCGATTTTAATAGTTGTAGGCGGTCTAACTATAGTTAAGACGAGAGTAGGAGAGGCTATGTAGGGAACGGATCGGTCGCTATATTAAAACCGTTACTTAGTAGGTAGACCCGCGTACGAGTAGGTATATAATCTCTATACTCTTCTCGAAAAGGTCTTAGCTTCTTAGTAAGGTTCGCGTTTGTTTAGAGGAAGAGTTAAATAAAAGGCTATCGATTTCTCCGTCTAGACTAAGTACTCCGTCCAGATCAAGTGCTTCCGTCAGGGCCCTACCTTATCTTGAATTGTCCCTTGTCCGAATCATCACGCCGTACATGACGGACACATCGACACCATGGCAGTGCTGCGATGGTTGTGAGCTGGATGTCGTCTGTATACCAGGTAGAAGATGGGCCCGATTCGTGCTGCGTTGATCCAGGCGAATATGTTGTCGACGGAACCCCATTTTGAGCGTTCGGGCTCGTCCAGTCCCCACTCCAGCTTGGTCGGATATCCACGCAGACGTGATTGATCCCCAGCGCAAGAACGTCCATTCCCATTCCCTTGACCAGCAGCTGAGGCAGAATATTATGTTAACATGTGATGAGAAGATAGGGATCCCATTCACTTCAGACCCATCTCCTCGCTTCACATCACCGTGACATCCTGTGCACTGCACTACATATATACAACGAAAAATGCGCGGGAAAAAGTCTCATGGACGATGGCATGTCCTTTGCTTCAGAGAGAGACGAGGAGGAAGAAGGAGAAGAAGCTCGTCTTTATTTCGGGTCTTGTATCTGGAGAATTTCCTTCTGATATCATACCACAATTACACCCGGCACATGTACGCCAATACGCTATACGCAATCCATTCCAACCAACCATCCCGACCCTCCGCCGGATCGATCGCACGCATGCATGCACAACCCAAAATTCCTTCCCGTTGCTTTTTCTGGTTTCGTCCCGTGCATTCCGATTTTTCCCCCGTGGTTCCCGTCTCGCGGTAGATGGAGAGCAAGAGGAGGCGTGTATGCACCATTACTACTACTACTACTACTACTACCACATCACCTACCTCCTACCCACCGCAACAGCAAGCATCATCCATCAATGCAGCCAAAATCCCCAAAAGCATCAATGTTTTCGCCCTTCCTTCCTTCTACCCCTCCAACTTAAAACGCAACGCCCGCCTCCCACTCCACACTACTCGCCCTCGCGCTTGTCTCGCCCTCACCCTCCGCACTACCCGCCTTATCCTAGTCAAAGTACCGCGTCCAGCCTTCCGCCGGCTCTCTCCTCGTCCTCACCGGCACCTTCCATCATCTGCTGCTGCGACTCGGAGCCGTCACCCGAGGGGAGGGGTGCCACCGCTTGTGTAGGGTGGTCGGGTTGTGGAATGGTCAGATCGTCGCCGGATGGTAGGAAGGGAAGGTTCGTGAGATCCATGTCCCAGCTCATGTCCCAGCAGATGTTCCAGTCGAAGTTCCAGTCGAAGTTTTCGAGATCATTGTGGGAGGGGTCATTCGGCGCCGGGGGCGGGGGTGGTGGGCACCCCGTCTGCTGCGCCTGATCGTCGGCACTGTGGTCCGCTGGGTTGGACGTGGGGACAGAGTTGTGTCCACCAGACTCGAGATCTTGCGAGTGGTTCGGAACATGGACGTAGTCCGGGAAGAGCTCCTTGATCGTCACGTCCGCCATATTAGCTAGAGGGAGGGGAGGGTCTTGAGCAACGTCGCCGTCAACGGGCAGCGAGAAGAAAGCGTTAGGATCCCACCAATCGTTGAGCAACGGCGGCGAGGGGTACACAGTCTGGATTGGCCGCTTGGTGGAGGAAGCTTGGACGGAGTGGATACGCGCCAGCTTGGCCGCCGAAGGGGACTGAGCTTGCGAGTCTGGAACATCTACGTGGTCGTTCGAGTCCAGCTCCTCCCTCATGATGTCGTAGGCGCGCTGATTGTTGGCGGGCGACCAGAGCTGGGTGTCGTCGCAGAAGGTCGTGCCGAGAGGAAGGGTAGCCGTGAGGGCGGTGGGGTTGAATGGAGGAGGAGGAGGATTGTGATCGAAATTCTCCAAGTCCTTCGCAACGTCGGCATACCCTCCCGCCGGAACATCTTCTCCCTGGGGAGTGCCGACGTGGAGCGACTGCCCAAAGGTCGAATCCCACCACGCCGGCGCATTTTGGTCCACGCTACGACGAGCCCGCTTCGCCGAGGGTGATTGCTGCGGAGGGGTGATGCGGTCGTCCCGAGCACGCTTTAGGGTGGGAGGGGCGTGAGAAGAGTCGACTAATGATGGCAGAGTCTGGAGGTTGGGAGGAGTGTGAGGAGAGTCGACTGATGACGGCAGAGTCTGGTCAAAGGACTTGAAGTTGGAGTTCAGGTCTCCCGCCGGATCAGAGAAGAGGGTACACTTGAGAGCTCTGTGGTAGATGTCGTTGAACCGCGTCTTCAACTCCGCCTCGTGGAAGTCCGGATCGTGCTTGGAGCAAAAGGTATTTTGGGCGATCAACCAGGCGATGCGGGCAATGGGCGTGGTGAAGAATTTGTCGTCGTAGGTGTCGTTGTAATGGGATGCATCGGCCATGTTGGACTTGTGAAATTGCAGGTCTTCGAGCAAGTACATGATGCGGTGAGTACGAGAGCGACCGATTGACCATTCGCACGCGGTATGTGTCCGGCCTACCACGACCGGGCAGGAGCGGCCTTTGGGGTGTGACAGGGCGGATAGAATGTCCAGCTCGCTGCCATAGTATGCGTGACCAGGCTCCAGCGACGGGGTTGCCATAGCGGAGTCGGACTGTAGGAGGAGATGCAGAATGAGAGTGTAATGGTGTAAGTGAGTGGGTAAGTGAGGGAGAGAGGAAGAGATTGAGGGCGAAAAGAGAGGGAGTCTAAGTCAGTAAGAGAGGTTTGCCTTTCAGCAATGCTGCTTACAGACTTCAAGCAGGAAATCTGGCGCTGGCGAAGCGGATGTCGCCATAGCAGAGGCAGGGCGGTTGCGCAGGGACGAGACGTCGCCGCGGGAAGGTACAGGATTAATACTGAGGTGATGTTCAGAATCAGTAGCCCGGGTCATCGGGCAGGATTCTTCTCACCGTCGACGAGGTATGAAACGTCTACCATTGGCGTTGGATTGGAAGGACCGACGTCAAGAGGGAAGCAGGACGAATAGCATTGGATGGAATCGCGTATGTGGAGCTTCCTTGCCGTCTTGGCACGAACCGGTTCGCATGGCTTCGTTTGCCAGGTTCCGAGAGCGCGGATCCAGATACGGGTAGCATGAGGGTGAGAATTGAGCATGAGCATGAGCATTCCTGGCAGACGTGCTCGAGCTCGTGCCAACGGTTGCTGCTGATCCTGCGCTGGAAAGTCTTGATCGGGGCGGCGGCTGGTGATGTAGACACTATAGATTGCTGGTGCGTAGCGGAGCATGCTTGATGTGAGAGAGACCTTGATGAGCGCTTGATCAGTGCTTGATGAGCGCTTGATGTGAGTGCTTGATGAGTGCTTGATGTGTGCGTGATGTGTGCGTGATGTGTGCGTGATGTGTGCCTGACGCGAGCTTGATGAGAGCTTGATGAGAGCTTGATGGTTGGGAGGGTGCTCCATCAGAGGCGGCTGGGTGCGTGCCTGGAGGGTACCGTTCGCATGAGGAACCAGGGGGGAGAGGTTCCATAATGGCGGGTGGCAGGAGGCGAGAAACTTGCTTGCAGCCGAGCTCGGGCACTCGTGCGGTTGGTTCTAACCAGCATGGCGACAGCGATGAGATGAGCAGGACCAGTTCACGGCCAGGAGCAGCGTGAGGCGGGGCGGAGCGGAGCGGGGCGGAACGAAGCGGAGCGGAGCGGAGAAGCCGGTGGTGACAGGTTCATGGGACGTTCATTATCTCACTCGATGACTGTGGCGTTGGCGGCGGCGGCGGCGGCGGGGAGAGGTGTGGACAAGGCCTTCTCTCCATCGCTGTGCACTCCCGTCATCGTCTTCTCGTCTTCAAAATTCCATCACCGACATGACCGGATCTCCCCTCTTCACTCGAGCAGCCGCGTGCGTGTAGCGCCTACGATTTGTGGCCTAAGGCCTCCACAAAATGTGGTACACTTCTTATCCAAAGTATACCACATTTCACTAGATGGAACAACTAGGACCTAATCTCGGAATACCAAATCAAGCCTTAGTCAAAGGTAGGTCCTATAGAGGAAAAAGAATAGAACACGGGCTAGGGGTTGGTATACAACTCAGAGTGGCCTGAGGCACCCATGACATCTGGTTTCTGAACGCAAACCTTGGAAGAAGAGCTCATCGTCAATCGTGACTTGACAAACTGTCAATTGTCCCCGCCCTCGCAGAACTCGATCGAGAGCATCGTCGCCCTCACCCGCCTTCCCCTCCCGCCGCCGCCTTCGAGCAGGACAATCTGAACCTCGGCGATCGAGCAATCCGCAACTTCGGGACCATGTGCTGAGGCCGGAGAATGAGCTAGAGGGCGCGAGGCGGCAGGCTTCTCATGCAGCGATGGAGCGTGTCAAGGCGGATGCAAAACTGAGCAGCATGGTCGAAGAGTTGGAAGTGATCCGGAACCAAGCGTCATGGTTGAAAAGTTGGAAGACGATGGCACACCGGATATCAACAACGAGCGGGGACTGGTGGACAAGGAACTGATACTCAGCCCGAGTCGCCAGCAATGTCGTGGGCGACATCATCCCGCTGCATTGGGCCCAGACTGCTAAGGCATGGAAGATGCTGGATGAGATGAAAGACCAGGTGAAGGCCGGTCAGAGCGGACTCGATTCAGTGGCGGCGAACCTGATCACACTTGAAGAGGTCAGCGATGAGCTGAAGGCACAGAACGCGAGGCTGGCCAAGCAGTTCAAGGAGCTGGCTAAGAAGCCTGCGAAAGAGTCTACGCCTGGCACCGCTGCTGCGGATGTGCCACAACCCGATACTCCGGTGGAGCAGACTTCCACGCCACATGAGGGTGGCATGTACCCGACGCACAAATTCATACCATTGCGGAGGACAGGTCCCTTCTGCGACTGACTTTGGAGACCGACAGACTGTGGAAACCGAGAACATACGGATCATCCGGCTGTGGGCCCAGAGCGTGACAACAAGTAACCCTGAGATCCGGCCACCTCTCATCGCGCATTTCGAATTCAACCGCTAGAAACCTTGAGTCGAAGAAGGTCGTGGACAATAGGAACCTGAATATCAGTTTCCAACGGGAAGTGGTGGAGAAGGAATGGATGCTCAAGATCAGACCCTAAGGAAGAATACCTCGATCCAAACTTCGATCCTTCGTCAAAGACTTCGCTACGCCTGCGATCTATCCTTGTCGCATGTCACTATTGACCTATTATTGATGAAGCAGCGACAACGAATCGAGCTGTTGAACATTGTTTTGTTGCCACATGTGTCCAAAATCTGGGCCACGAATACGAGGGTGAGGCGCACGATGATCACGAGGGCGGCAAACCGCCTGTAACAAATCGCCACACCAGCACCGGAGCGCCTTGGAACCTGCTGAACGAAGCTCCTCTACGCGCCATCCGGCGCGGCACGTTGACCGTACGAGTGGAATGTGGTTCAAATGCACCGGGGACACAGCCAGCTACCGGACCATGTACCTTGAGAACAATGTCCAATGGACGCATAAGGCAAGCCTCTCAGGAGCACTGGCCCACGAGCACACATTTGAATCACACCCCGACTTCTGGAAGGATTCGCGCTCCACTGGCTTAGAAGGATTCGAGGCGAGCAGCCAAGGTGCTACTCCTCTACTATCCCCTCGTACGCCTGCATCGCATTTTGCAGACCGTCCTTCGCATCCCTCAGACATTGTGGACTGTACTCGGCATTTTGGTGTTGCGGCAGTACGGCAGTCAAAACCTACGCAAGTGCCTGTCCATGTTTCAACGGTGTGGAGGAGGGCGACCAATGCGACCAAGGCGACCACAGTGCTCGGCCACCCGATGCGACGACATCAAACTCCCACCGAGGTATCTACGCGGTCTGTCGTACGTGGGCACCATCTCCATGGGAAGGTGATTAACCGAAGTAATATTCCCTCCAGATCCATCTCGACATCATCCTCGCTACGCATCTCGTCCTCGCAGCTAACATCCAAACCTTCTACGTTAAGAACTATCTCGAGATCCTGGAATTCTTCTACTCCTCCTATCTCGACATCTTAGATTCCGGATAGATCTAGCTTTCTACTACGTTAACGGCGTCTAAACTTTATAAGATAAATCTGTCTAAAAGTATTAATCGCTACGCTCCCTATATAAGTATACTAAGAAGTCCTCCTCTTAACCGCCGATAGCGTATAGTAAACCTAACTATAAGTAAAGAAAGAGCTAATAGGATAAGCGGAGAGAGCGGGATAACGTATAAGGAGACTATAATAAGTAGGACGTAGCGGATAAGGAGGATAGAGAGGATAAGGAGGATAAGAAGGATTAGTAGCGTATCTAGGATATTAGTCGACCGCTACTAACGGATATAGTAACTACGCCTCGTCTAGGAGCTCTAGTCTCGGCGCTATACCCTTTAACGATACTACTAGGCTAGTTTATTACGGTTCTAGCTCGACTCTAGGCAATATCCGATGCGCCTCGTCCGTTAATCCTCGCTAGTTCTCCTATTTATCCTAAGGCCTTAGCCCTAAATACCTCGGTTCCGCGAGGATTTACGGTTACTAGGCCTAAGTCGGATAATAGGGATATAGTAGCTATAGTAGATAAGGTAGTAAGCTAATACCGTAGGCGAAGGAGAGAGTCTATTAAGTAATTATCTTAACTATAGTACTTTGGTAGTCTAGACCGTCTCTTATATAAATACCTATAGTACCTAAGTATCTATCTCTATCGGCTCGTACCTCTACCTCCTCTACTAAGAGTCGTAGTATTTACGCTTTATTCGGTACTACCGTACCGGCGGCGTCCGCCTCGGAGTAACCTTTCCTCCCCGTTCTAGTAGTAGCGATAAATACTTATAGTACCGCTACCGACACCCTCGGCTCTTACTATATAAGCGCGGTTATCGCGAGTTAGACGGACTTCGAGAATAGAGTTAGTAACCGGCTACGAGCTCTATTCTATAGTCGTTAACGAAGTACGAATAATTATCTCCGGTACGAAGGCGAACGTAACACCGGTAGATAGATAAGTAATCCTATACCTCGTTTAATACGAACTACGACGAGGGGGTATCTAGACTACGTCTATACGGGACGATCGTAGCTAGAGCGAGTAGGAGTTTCCCTCTTACTAATATACCTAACGCTATTAACTCGGCATTCCGTACTCTTACTACTACCGCCCTCGTATTAGAAATGTATCGAACATTTACTTCGTTTCTACTTATAAATATAACGCCTTCTAACGTCGGCTAACGCCTTCGTAGAACCTTCTAGATACGGTAGTTACGGATATATATAGCCCTCGTTCGTACCGGTAGATAGTTAATAAAATTATACTCGTTTTTCTAATACCTCGCCGCGTTTACCGACGCTAGACTTTTATCTTTAGCTCTTCTCTATAAATACTATATCTAGTAGCGACCTAGGGTCGAGCGTACTCGACGCTAACGTACCGATTATCGCGTCTTAATAGTAGAAGTTACTAGCGAGGGTTATAAGACTATACTACTACTAATCTCGTAATAGACTATCCCGGCATCCTAGAGATCTCTAAGAGTATATAGCTTCGTATAGCCTAGTCCGCGAGCAATATGCCCTAACTTATCTATTCTACGGGGATAAGGACCTAATCGACGTAGAGAGAGCAATCGAGCTAGAGAAGGCCTACTAAAAGCTATTCTATAGAATGTTAATTCGCAAAAAGTTATTTTATAAAAAGGTATTTTTAACAAAGACATTCTGCAAAAGTTATCCTACAAAATGTGCGAGTTTCGAAAGTCTCGAGGTCAGACAGCTTAGCGATCGCAGCGATCTCTATACTGTTAGATGCGTACAAGCGTCAGCACTAAAACTAAGGAAATCCGCGAACCGAAGATAAGAGCTGTGGATGTTGGTTGCAGAGTCTATATAGCACTATAATTAAGGTAACGTGGCTGGACATGTTGGAGAGAAGAAAGACCAGCGCACGCTCCGCCCCGGGCGCATTTTAGTATGGGCGTCAACTTTCGACGCCCACATTAAATGGCAGCAACAGCGCATATGTCGCCGTGCGTCGTGGTCATCAACGGGGACACGACGAAAACTCTGCGTGCCCAACCTCGTCTTATCCATTCCCAAGCACGAACTTGGACTCGACTCGATCCTCTATACACTCGCTCCGCGCTAGCCGCCTAACTCCGGCCACGACCACGAATACGATCATGGTAGTCAGGCTGGCATTGGCATTAGTGTAGCAAGAGACGGGATGGCTTCCCTCTACGTCGTCTATGCATGTCGGGCGCAAGAGATAGCTTCACTTTACGTCGTCCGCCCTTCCGACGGCGCAGACGGGCGACTTACTCTCCACCAGCTTAGGCATGCTATGCGCCACTCCGAAAGAGCTGTTGAATTGTGCGGGCGAATTGCAAGCTCGAGAGATGGACGTGGACAACGGTCAGGCGAGGAATCTGTCATGGCGAAAGCGCAAGATGTAGCCACATCTCACAACGTCTCCGCTTCAATCCGTGAGCCTTCAAACTGCGGCGTTAAAGCTAGCTTAACGCTGCATCTGGAGACCTCGAACCAATTGATCTTGTCGGCTGTGAAGGCGTTGGATCTTACGTACGGCAACGCGATTGCTGGCGAGCGTACCTGCCGGATCGCTCCACGGTCGAAGCTGTGGTACAGGATACCACCTGGTTCTTCCTTTTCTACCAAGACAATGGGTCGAGCTGGGTTGGACGTACGCAACCGGTGGCCACCCGGAGCCTACAGTGTGCTTGGAGTGAGGCCATTATCAATCACAGCATTTCCTCAATCCAACTGAACAACATCCTTCCTAACGACAACATCGCCAACTTCGACTACCTCCTTGCTGAGAAGAAGAAACAAGCTCTACCTCGATCAACTCATCACCAAGATGCCTCCCACGAAAGTCTCCACCGCCGCGTCCAAGAAGGCTGCCGCCGCCAGCTCGCACAATCCATCTCACCTTGGAATGTTCCCGCAGGCGCTCAAGTCGCCACGCACGTAGAACCTCTTCGGTACTACTTCTATCTTCTCTTCGCAGTTCGCTGATGCACAGCCCTCACACCCACAATCCAGGCACGACTACCACTGCCCGGCGAGCCTCCCAACGTACCTAAACTCCTGCCTCTTTCAATCCCCATCAAGACGATGATCGACCGAGTAGAGACCAAAGATAATAGAAGCTAGTACAGCACAGCGATGTTAAAGAGTCATGATCTACAAGCAGGCTGGATGCGCGGACAGAGTGCAGGATGCTACGGAAGGATTATGAGAGGAGCCGGCCTCTAGCTTTGCTCGTAGCCGTAGTTGCTAGTCGAGGTTCTGCGCACCGTACAGTTCTCTGCGAATGCGCATCCGCTCCTAGTTCCTAAGAAAGACAGCGCCGTGTTCGTTCGCTAAACCCGGAGTATTACGTTCGCGGTCGGGTATAAAAAGCTGTGACACCAAATTGCTCGACAAGACCTTTCTTCGCCGATGTGACTTGCTGTTTGCACGAGGTCAAAGCATTAAGCGTTCGCATACCAGCTACTCTCGTGCGCCACCTCACGCGTCTGGAAGTCTCCTTAACCTTTGGCGTAATTTCTCTCCAACACATGTCTCGACTCTCCATTCGCGTTCGGGCGGTGAGTTCCCTGGGGTTAAGCCCATGCCATCTGGACGTGGACAAACATGTAGTATCCCAGTGGAAAGTCAAGGACTATATGCTTGTACGGACCATGGACATCCGCGCTCTATCTCGGTAGCCTTACGCTCGTCCTGTACGGCTTTAGATCCGAAGATCTCGCGATTCACGGGCATGATCAAGGAGACGAGATTGAATGCATATAAGCTGGTGCAGCGTTTTAGGATCCGGAGATGTCGCAATTCACTGGAACGAACGCATCCAGAGCAGGCACAGCTTCCGGACTCTGCTACGGCGAACATGCGTTTTCCGATATCCTGCAGCGGCTTAACGGCTTAAACGGCCTCTCGGGGAAGAGCAAGGCATCGAAGCGCCCGGCAATGTCATTTTTTTTTGTCTCGGTCACAACAGGTCTTGCGCGGCGGTCCTAGCCTCCATAATATGAAAATATGCTTATCGTCTCGACGATTAAGAGGCGCAGGTGCCAAATTAACGCCTTAGGCAACAACAGTCGTTATCTACGTAACCAAAACTCAATTTGTAACGTTACCTTCTACGAATTTACTCTCTAATAAGCGTAACAGCGCTTAAGCGCTACGCTATACGACTACCGTATACGAATTCGAATACCTTAGACGATTTAAAGGGCTTAGAGTCGAGGGACTTAGTAGTTTTTAAGGGCTTAGAATTAGTGCTAGTAATAGCGGAGCAAAAGGAAATAGACTTAATAGTTTTAGACTTAGTCGTTTTTAAGAGCTAGACTTAGTCGTTTTAGACTTAAAAAAAAGAGATAGCTAGAACAAAAGTATATAATACTAAGCGGGGCTCGTTACCGGAACAGCCTAAACAGCGTAATAAAACATCGGCGTATTTAGCGTTTCTTAGAGAGCCGCTTTGCCCCGGTTCCTAACCGGTTAAGGTCTAGCCGGGGCTCGCTAGGTTAAGTTAGGCCGAAGGTTAACAATTTATACCGAAAACGTATATCTAATTAATGTTTACCGCCCGAAGGTACCCGTAATAACCGAAGCTATCTAGGATCGTAAGGCGTTAAGGCTAGAGCGAAGAGTTATAGTTTTAAGTAAGACTTAGGTACGATAATTAAGAGGGATTAAACCTCTATTATTACTAACGAGTAAATATCTTCCCCTAAGTTCTCTAGCCGCATTCCTAGTACGCACCGAAGAGAGTAGATAAGCCGTAAGTTAGCCGTAGGTATTAATCTAATAAGCGCCTTAAGCTACTCCCCTAAGATATTATAAACGCTCGCGCGAATAGATTAGAGGTTATAAAACTATTATAGTATATTAAGGTAAGACTAGAGAGTAAATAGGGGGTAGGGGCGGCGGCGGCGTAGATCTTAGACCGATACGTAGATATCTATTACTTATATAAACGACTCGTACGGAAGCTAGAAGTACCGAATCCGGTATTAAACGGTAGGCTAATTAGAGGGCTAAGAACTCCTCTAACTTTTAACGATATTAGTTATAATAGGTTATTTTACGG
This sequence comes from Zymoseptoria brevis, assembly GCA_000983655.1. Lineage (NCBI taxonomy): Eukaryota > Fungi > Ascomycota > Dothideomycetes > Mycosphaerellales > Mycosphaerellaceae > Zymoseptoria > Zymoseptoria brevis. The sequence continues at coordinate 1,327 of JYJE01002526.1, read as the reverse complement.
CGGCGATAGTAATACTAGTAGATGTTCTACTTATAGTTAAAGGTCTATTTATTGTTACAATCTACGTACTTACTAGAAACCCTACCTTACTAGTATCTATGTACTACTCCCTTATCCCTTATAACTTATCGTCGCTCGTACTATCTATACCCTTATTTATCTACTCCTTAGCCGTCTACTATGTCTACTACTATCGTTGCCGTCGTCGTAGCGAGGCTATATAGAGATCTTCGTCCTCCGCCTCCTCTATAGCTCGTATACCCTCTTATAGTTACTAAGTATTTAATAGACGTTAAGACTAATCGTCTTAGAGCTAACTCGAGTAGTTACGGCGATTAAAAGTAGACAACATACGCTCTTTAATCGATCCTAGAGGCTCTTAGTCGGTGTTTAGGCCTAAACGAGCGGAAGTATTATAAGTAAGCCGCTTCGATATTAGGGTAGAGCGAGGCTACGAGTCCTAAGTATCGCGATTACTACCGTTCTATAGGTAGATGCGCTAAGGCTAGCGACGGTTAATGTTAGCTTAGCGGGTAAGCGAGGTAGTAGTCTCTAGATTCGAGAATAACGAGAAGTTAAACGGTGTCTTAAACATTAGGGTACCGAGTATCTTAATACGAGACACTATAACGTAGCGTTAACCGGTTACGAACTCCTTCTAATTAATATTAATAATAGCTTTGTCTATCGTTAGGCCTTATAACTTATAGACGGTTATAGCGTATACGAGGCGGATAGGGAACTACTTACGGTAATGCTCTTAACTACCGCGGTAGAAGTAGCGGCGGACGCGGAAGATTAGAATCGTAATTCGACCGTCTACTAGCTCTTCGAGATAAGTGCCCGTATAATCCTATAGCGAGATAGCGATAATAAGGTAGTAAGGTAGCGTATTACGTAGATCGACGGTTCTAGGGAACTACTTAAAAGCGTAGATAGTACATTAAGAGCTATTAACTAAGCTATTGTCCGTCTAGATATTATCTAGCACTATAAGGTTACTACCGACTAATATTATAATCTCGTATTCTAGCTAAGCGTATTTATCTATTAAAGCCCGCTTACTAACTTCTTAATTATCGTAGGTAGTAACGATATTAATTACCGCGCTACTAATCTCCTTTAAGCGTTCTTCGTTCTAGTCGTCTACGGCTTTATTCGTATAGTAGATATAGGGTACGGTATTAAAGAAACGGCGTTCTTCTATAGTTAACTAAGACCCGGTACGTATAGAGAGGGTCTACTACTACTCTCGCGTAATAGTTTTACTATTAGGATTGCCTCTTAACGAGACAGGGAGGGAGTAAAGTAGGAGAGTATCGAATAA
>JYJE01002525.1:0-140446 GCA_000983655.1 Zymoseptoria brevis | reverse complement strand
GCTCGTAGTAACAACCTAGAGCTAATTAAGGAGTAGTTCGAAATCTACGACCTAGACGGTAAGAGCATTACTACTACTAAACCCGACCTTAAGGGAGAGGCGCTTAGACTATAGAAGGAGAAGGAGGATACTATTAAAGCGGCTAACAAGACTACTTAGTACCTAAAGGATACTAACAAAAAAGCCGTAAAGGCTTTTACCGCTAAAGACCCTTAGAGCCGTAAGGATTTCGTTATACAAATGCGTAGCGATCTATACGCTCGCGACCTACTTAATAAGATTACGAAGCTAGCCGACCGCGATAAGCTTATCGTAGACTACCCCTACCTGTTTAACTTCGGTAAGGAGTACGTAGACCGCTCGAAGATCTACGGTAGACTTCGAGGCTGTCTACTAGTTCGATAGCTAACTACCTATTATACCCTAACCGGCAAGATTTACCTAACGCCCGAAATGCTCGGAATCGGTAAGGCTACGTCTATGCCTCTAAAGGCTTTCTCTCGTAAGCGTAAGGCCGAGGATAGTACTACATAGCTATTAGTACCCGAGTTTCGGAACTAGTACTTCGACTCTTCTAAATCCGCACTTCTAGACCTCGAAGATTCTAAGGTTAAGTCTATGCCTACGGACAACACCGAGTACTTCCGATCCTAGGGCGTTAATACTACCTACTAGAACGTCTACTTTCTTTATAAGGAGAAATAGAACAAAGGCGATTAAGCTCTCCTTACGGAATGTATTCTAGTATACTACCTGTCCGAGGGAGCGGTCGTAATGCGCTAGATCCCTACTACCTAGTTTATAGACACCTTCGGGAAACTTATAGACCTTACGAAGAAGGACATCGACATTGCTAAACGCCTCGATAAACTATAACAGCAATTCGACAAAGTAGGACGCGGAACTATATCGAAGATATCCTTCGAACTCCGCAATTAAGCTAGAACAATAGTCGCTTAGCTCGTTATAGTAGCATTAATAACTAATCTGTAGTAAGATAATAAGGGCCAAATACTCGAAGAGATTTATCCCTTCTACTCCGTAGCCTTAATATAGCTAGGACAGTTCCTAAAGGAATTAAAGTACCCTATAATAGACCTGCTTCTAACCTTAGTACCTAATAGACCCGGGCTCCTCTAATAGGATATCGATAAAACGTTCTACGACGAGAAACTCGCGGCTATAAGCGCGCCGCAACTACTACGTTAGCCTAACTAGCTAGAGGCCGCTACGGCGGCGAACGATTTAGATAACCCTAAGTCTATAGCCCCGGCGAAGAAGAAGTAGAAGCTCGCTGCTACGAAGAAGGCACCGCTAGTAAAGAAGGTAGTAAACGGGAAGAAGGTAGCTAAAGTAGATACTCTTCCGCCGATCCCTAAGGACACCGAGAACGACCCTACGTCTATCGTAACGACTCCGAAGGCTGTAGGAAAGAGACCGACAACTAAGTCTATAGTAGTAGGCCTACCGGCTCTAGAGAAGAAGCGGCAAATGCGAAAGAAGGTCGATAGGCACCCGCTAAACGATAATGTAGAGTTCGGCGACGACATATTCCGCCTAGGAGAGTAGCCTCGGCTACTACCCTTTAGCTTCGGCGTAGTAAGCGCACTAGTAGCTCCTAAGTAGTCTACTACGTTTACGTACGGCAAAGGTAAAGCTCCGTAGTAACGAAAAGACTTAATCGTATCGATTACTATTATAGCGCGTAAGTCTAACGTCTGCCTAGCGCGCTAGCTATATAAAACACAAACGGACCGAAACGTTATTTAGAGAAACGCCTAGCTTATAGCTAGTAAATATAAGATTAATAGATTTATACTTACGGCCTAGAATAAACTTTTCGGTATATATATAGAGCCGCTAGCGCCCGCGAACGAGGGCATATAGAAACTAGAGATGCTAGTAGGACTATTCGAGGACAATAAGAAATTTAAGGGACTCTACTAACTCTTATAGGACCCTAACTCGAAGCCCTTCGTATTAACCGAAATTAGACCCTAGGTCTATCGATGCTTATAGTCTAGGGTTGCCCTAAAGAAGAAGATCGAGATCCTCTATTACCTCGTTTAGAAGGGAGGTAGTAAGAAAGACCTAATTATCGTCTATACCCTATCCTCGGATCCCTAGTTAACATTCTATATAAATAAGTAGGTACACTAATTAGGCCCTACGACTTAGAGCTAGGAAACTTTAGATGTTAGCCCTACGTCTATCGCTAATATCCTAGGTACCTTCTTATACTCTTAGACGGCAGCCCGAAAGGAAGCCTATACTATCCTTACCGAGATATAGTACGACTTATACGGCGTAAACCGGGCAGCTCGCGCCGTCGAGGTAGTCGGCCTCCTATAAAAGCTTAGAATTACTATAGCGACAGCCGACTAAGTCCGAGACGTCGACAATAGATAGCCGTACCTAGCGACATCCTAATCCTAATCTATATCGACGCCTATAGAAACGGATATCTAGGACCCTACGGACGCTACATCCTAGCGACTTTCCGGCCCTAGGTCTACGCACTCTAGTAGCAAATTAAGGAAGAGTATAAGCGGACAACTCTAGCGAAACCGCGTACTAAACTACTCCGATTTAGAAGCTCGTACTAGATAGTAGAGCAGTTAAGTCTACCTTGTCGGCACCGATCCCGAGGAGCTAAAGAACTAGATAAGGCACATCCTCTCTATTATCCTCGATACAAAACTCTATAGCCTAGCGTAGGTACGTAACATCGCCGAAGCCGCTATTCCGCTAGCTAAACACCTTATATTACGTAGGCACAACGCGAACACTATCCTATAGTAGCACCTATACGTTAACGACAACTTCTAAGCTAGACCTACTTAAGGAGACGATACCGATAAGGCTAGGTCTATACTACGAAGGGAGGAATCGCATCGGGCTAAGGGCGCGTGTTTATATTTAAGTTTTTACGCTTGTTTTAATAGATTAAGCGAGGCTAAGTCTACCGACATAGCGGGGATGTAGACTTCGATGTATCGAAGGCGAAAAGAGCGATAGAGGAATCGAGGCTAGGTCTATAGATTACAGCTATACGATTAGGATAACCTTAAGGACTTTACGAGGTCGTAAACGCTTTTGCTAGGGGGGATTTTAATACGGTAGTAGCTACGTTAGTAGCTTACTCCGACCTTAACCTTAGCAGTCTAGCCTCTACTAGCTTAGACAGAACAACAATATACTTATCCATTATATATAGTAGTTGTTAATAAAGGAGGTAGAGTTAATAAAGTAGAAGTCGGAAAGTTAATATTAAAAGTTACTTACTAACGCTAAACTAGTAATTTTAATAGTAGAGATATATATAGGAAGGTAAGATACCCTTAAATATCTTACTAGAGATAAAAGTAGGGCTATACTATTAATTTATATAGAGGTGTTTTAAGAATTCGTTAATTTTCGTCCGGATTAGGAAGGAGCTACCTTATTTTAGCGTTAATTTTAAGCTTAGAGTATAGCGCGGTATCTTCCTACCCCGCTCCGTTCTCTATCTATAAATATAAGAATCTTAGCGTATTTTAGAAGAGGTTAGTATAATAGCCTTAGTATAAGATATATATAATTTAACTAGCAAATATATATATTCTTTATAATAACGACGTTTCTAAGTCTCTTACGGAATTACTAGTCGAATTCGTCGTCTAATTAAGGTCCCCTTATATCTAAGCCCTTTATTTCGAGGAATTCTTAATAATCCTTCTATATTAACTTAGCTATCTTATCTCGGAAGCGTACCCTATAGTTACTACTAATATCTCTAAGGTTATCGAATCCGTCCTTATCCTCGCTGTCCGCATCGTCGTTACTATCCTTATCGCGAGGGCCTAATAACTCCGGCTCCGAAGATAGAGGCTAGTTACTACTTAAGAGAATAAAGTTATAGAGTACGAAGTAGTAGAGGATAAACCGCGTCTACTTACGGATACTATACCTACTATATATACCCTATACGAGGATTAGAAACTACTTCTTAAGGATACTAAAGATACGCTTAACTATATTACGTAGTTATAAATACCGTAGATTAAACAGCTCTTTCTTCGTCTTAGGTCGCCGCTATACTACCCTCTACTCGCGGATATAATACCTCGTTTTCTCGTATAGTATAAGGAGCCTATCGTTAACCGTAGAGTAACCGCTATTAGTAAGGTAATACCGACTAGGCGGCATATCGAATCCCTCCTTATATACCTTCTTTAATACGGTACTATCTAGTATAGAGCCCTCGTATCTAACGAGTACGAACTAGAATACTATATTAAGGTTATAAGCTACTATAGCGTTCTACGAGATCGTCCCCTTACAACTATTCTATATACCTCTTACTTCCTCCGGTAGATTTATCGGTAGTAACGTACTATTAATAGCTCTAATAGCGTTCTTAAACTAGTAGAACTTACTAAATAGTAAGTAGCTAGTATCGTTCTTCTCCTTCGTTATTATCTTCTTATACGGCGGCGGCGGCATATACTAACTCGGTATCTAGATATATTCCTTACTTATTAAATAGATAATCTTACTAATACGTTTAATAATAATATAGAAGGTCCTAAACGAGTGCTAGTACGTCCTTCTTAACTACCGCATCGACTAATTATAGCCTAGGAAGTCTAGGAATATTACTACTTACTTAGCGACTAATATACCGGTATTTATAGTTCTACCTACTCTACGAGCCTCTAGCTCTTTTACGAACTTCCGGAATACTAGCTACTTTAACCGAGTAGTGCTATAGTAGTAGTCTTTAGGTCTATATATGTATTTAAACGCCTCTCGAGCACCGGCGCGTAGATCTACGAGTGTCTATATAACACTAGTAGGCGACTACTGCTACGGAAGATGCCACAGAGAGTAGCACGAGCTGCTGCATAGATGCTGCAGAAGGTGATGATGTACTGCGCGAGACAGTCCAGGAGTGGAGAAGCAAGAGATGCTCAAAAGGCGAGACACACTAGGTGGCCGGGAGAGGGAGAGGCATGAGATGCCCGGTGAAGAGACACGAGTGGTCCAAAGTGAAGAGCCATGAGATGTCCAAGCGAGAGAAGCAACAGATGCTCGAGGAAGGTGAAGAACATAGTATGCTCAACACAGAGAGACACGTGGGATGTGCGAGCGAGAGAAGCAAGAGATGCTCGAGGAAGGTGAAGAACATAGTATGCTCAACACAGAGAGACATGTGGGATGTGCGAGCGAGAGAAGCAAGAGATTGCTCGAGGAAGAGTAAGAGCATGAGGTGCCCGACAATGAGTGACATAAGATGCCAGAGTTGGAGAAGCAAGAGATTGCTCGATGTGTGAGAGCAGCACGGGCTGCTCGAGGGAGCGGAAGAGGACGGGATGCCCTTTGCCAATTGCTCGGCTACCTCAACTTTAGTCAGGGCTTTCTTCCTTGATCATGCGACGCTCCTCGAAGAGATCCCAGGTGACCTTCTTCTTCTTCTTCGCTGCTGAAGCAGATGGTGCTTCAGAAGGAGTCGTCTCGTCCGTAGGCGGATGCCCGCGCGATCGGATGTTCTGGTGCAATGTGTTTGCATCGCGAACGGTAATAGACGGCGCTCGGCTCGAGCTTCTACCACGTTCACTATTGTGAAACGTAGCAGGACCACGGAAACGGAAGTTGTGGGCTCCATGAACGGTGGCATTGCTGGCTTTGCTGTCAAGTGAGCGCTGGTCATCGCTGACTTGCTCATCTCCACTGCCATCAGCTGCATCTCGCTCGCGCTTGTTGTAAGAATTCGTGACAGGCGCTTCCGCGGCAGGCTGTGGTGTCGATGGTTGCTGTGGCCAGGGCGGGTAACCAAGTGGTGGAGCACCCCAAGTCGGTTGACCATATTGCGGCCACTGCGAAGGTGGCTGGCCATGACCGGGACCAAAAGCGTAATTGAATGGCGGCGGCTGTTGTGGCTGCTGTTGTGCTTTGAGTTTCCCCATGAGGGCGGCTTCTCGGGCATCGGCCTCCAGCCTTGCGATTTTTGCCCGCATTTCTGCTGCCTTGATCTGCTGCTGCATCAGAAAGATCGAATGGGCTTGTGCTGGGGCAGGTGGCGGCGGTGGTGGAGGAGGCTGATACTGCGGCTGCTGATACTGCGGCTGCTGATACTGCGGCTGCTGATACTGCGGCTGCGCTCCTGCACCATAGGCATATCCCCGCTGCTGCTGCTGCCGCTGCTGCGCCGGTGGCGGGCCTGGTGGCGGCGGCGGTGGGAAACGATTGCCGCCCTGCGCGCGCTGTCGAGGTTGAGCATACGGCCGTGGCGGTTGAGGTGCAGGCGGCGGTCTGGTGTCGATGATGACTTTGCCGATATTGCCGATGACAAGACCCCTGGGATCAAGATTCTTCAACATGCGCTTCTCCATCGCTCTCTTCTGCCAGTTTCCTGGTCCGCCAGGCGGCCAAGAACCCGGAGGCGCTGGAGTGCATACACGTTTGACGGTATTCTGTGGTTTGCTGTTGTGCTCTGTACATTGTGTGCATGGTGTCTTGTTTTTATGTCGCAGAATTCGATGCCGTGCGTGGCGCAGTCGAAGCACCACGACATCGGTGGTCGTGCGTTTGAATTCATAGGCGCGGTGTGTTGCGCCGATGGAATGTTTATGTTTGGGTGATGAAGGTGTTCAGGTTTGATCTCGTTGTGTCTTGCTGATTCTCTCCAGGCAAACTGAATGGCCGAAGTGCATGCGGAGGCTTGGCAATGTTTTCGTCAAAAGGGGTTGTTCGAATTCGACCATCGCACTGCTTCCACTTCACACATCTTTCCAACTCAACAGCATTGCCACCACACACTATAGCTGGCAATCAAGATCCGGCGAGGAAGAAAGACATGGCGAATAATTTATACCAAACCAACCAAACCAACCAAACCAACCAACCAACCAACCAACCGCCACCATGGGAGCTACCAGCCTACGTAACAGACGATGGCAACACCTGGCTTTTCAGCCATAACCGGAATAAATGGTACTTCCATGACGTGGAGAATGACTGGTGGGTCTTCCTGTCATCCGACGGGGTGTGTGCGGCTCGCCCGTGCAAGAAACAACCGGCACAGCCATCAACCACTCCAACTTCAACTCCTTCGCAGTCCAACAGCCAGGGCGCGACAGCGGGCGGACGCTCATCCGTACGAACCAACCAACAGACGCAGCAACAGGCTCAGCAACAGGCTCAGCAACAGGCTCAGCGACCGGCTCAGCAACCGGCTCAGCAACCGCGCAAACAGCAAGAGAAGAAGAAGGATGTGACTTCAACTCCAGCTCCAACTGCGCCCGTCGCCAGCGAGACTCGGTCTTCGAACACAGTTCCCGATCAGTCTGAGCCAGTCACTCAGCCATCGCTCGCTCCGGGTGCCGAGCAATTGGCCGCGGCTTTTCGAGCGAAGTTCATGGCCAACCAACAAACTGCCGCGCCGAATCAGGCGGATCAAGGAACGACGAGGTCGGTCTTTGCACCTCCAATTCCAGGTCAAGCACAGATGCCAATCTACGGGCGGGACCCAGCGCCGCGTCCGATGCCTACGGCACCGGCCAGACCACAACCCTCGACTGCCAGCCGGGCATCGAACATTCCACAAGCTTCAGCCACGGTGCCAAAGCCGGCCGTGCTGTCGCCACTTGTGCAGGACACGACTGCGTGGTCAACAATACCACCAGGCACTCAAGCGGTGAGCATGGGTCCGATTCCGGGTCAGAACCAACCTGCTCGTCCTCCTCCAAACCGCGGTCCGTTGGATCGTGGTCAGTCCGTCGGTCAAGGCAATCAGAGCCAGAGCCAGAACAACAACCACAACCACAACCACAAACACAACCGCAGCACCAACAGCAGAAGCGAGGGCTCAAGCTGATGCACAGGCAGCTGCGTCTGCACCTCCACCTGCACCGGCGCCTCCTCCAACCTCGCGCGCCGAAGCTGATGCTGCGCTTCAAGCCGTCGAGAGCGAGGAGACCGGCATGAATGTCGATGGCACGGGACAAGATCCCACCAGCGACGCCGACAACACCGACAAACCTTCTGAGTAATTACTCAACTTGGCGACTGAAAATCCCAACCCCTCTACACTTCTCACCTTCATCGTCTGTCCGTCGATTTGAATCTTCATCAACACAAAGCTGTCAGCATTGCCAATACTATTGTCTGTCCGGCATTTTACACCTCCATCAAAACGTTGCTGTCAGCATCACACCTCCACATCGTCTGTCCGTCGATCTATCCCAAAACGTTGCTGTCAGCATCGCGAAACAAACCGTCTGTCCGACGACCCAAAACCCCGTTGCTGTCGGCATCGTGAGGAACATCATCGGCTGTCCGTCGACCCACAACCCACAACCCCGTTGCTGTCAGCATCGCGAGGAACATCATCGACTGTCCGTCGATCTACACCAAAACGTTGCTGTCAGCATCGCGAACACATCGTCTGTCCGACGATTCTCATCCCCGTTGCTGTCAGCATCGCGAGGAATACCATCGTCTGTCCGGCGATTTGGTGAGCGGAAGATGGAGAGGATACCGATCCGGTCATGGAGATGACTTGAAACACTCCTCGGAGCTGGAGGGTTGGAGAAGCGGAGTGTGGGCAGTCAAGAAACAGAGTCCAAAAAAAATCCTCCTCCAGTTGCTCGCGTTACCAGAGAGCTCAAGTCTTTGGACGGACATCAACAAGCTCCGCCACAAGAGACGTCTTCGGGAGGTTCCCCTTCGGCAGCTTCAGTCGAACCCGAACCTGAAGAGAGCTTGTACACTTGGGGCATGCGGGGCATGGCAAAATTTGCGCCAGAAGGTTGGTTCAAGTAGGAAATGGCAGGCTTGACATCGCGGAGCAGGAGAAGAGAGACGAACGGCTCTTTATGCCGCTATCAAGGATTACTGCGCTTCTCATTCTGGAGATGGAGAGGTCAGGAGGCAGAGAGGGTGGTCGGTCGAGGAGGAGAGATTCGAGTGCTGCTTTGGAGACGATTGGTTGTGTGATGGGTAGAAGCTGTGGTATTGGCTGTCGCTGGTCATTGTAATATCGTAGCAATGCAATGTCGTTGCAAGATGAACTTTTATGTTATGTGCCGTGAGAGCAGCAAATATCCAATAGCCGTGCTTGAATCCGCAATCGTATCAAGAAGTCAGCATCCGCTCCGCTACTCAACTGTGCCGGTCGGTGCACTCATTCATCAGCGTCATGCTTCGCGAGCTGCAACTTTGACTCCGCGAATTGACGCTTCTTCGCGATGCAAGTCATTCCCAATGACATGCGATCCGGGGAATCTGCAGGCGTCATGTCGTATCTCATGGTAGCTTCCTGCCAATCCGCTTCCGCGACCTCAAGCTCGGCTTCCTTGACAGTTCTCTGCCTCCCGCGAGACGTGGAAGGACTGTAGGTTCCGGTGACTTCTTCTTTGACTTGGACTGGCGCGTGCCCTGCGAGGTTCACGGCAGGAAGGGTGTGGCTATTTGCAGCAGTACTCGGGTCTGCGTCGAGCTAGTACGATGTCAGCAGTGAAGTACAGAGGCTGTTGCCTAAGCGCCCTACGTTGAAAGCTTCCGCTGGGGTCTCAGTATGGGCGATGAGCTGTGTTCCCTTGGCATTGCCTTCGCCTATTTCTTCCTTGATGCGGATCATGGTAGCCGGCGTCATGTTTGGAGTGACAAGAGGCTGTGCCACCGGCTCTGGGTCGTCGATGATCTGAAGCACCGGTCAGATGGTGGTACTAGCAGTGTAATCGGTGGCCCCACGTACCTCGATAGGTCTTTCCCGTATATTCGGTTTGCTGATCACGGGAATGACGGGCTTGATCTCTTTGATCTCCAGATAGACTGCTAGATATCAGTCTGCGTCTCCAAAGCCATTGGGAGCGTGCTGAACAGACCTGATGTCGTGTAGAACAAAGTGAACACAATCACTTCTCCAGTCGAACCCTTTTCATGAGCTTTGAAGGCAGCAGTAAAGAACACTGACTCAACTTCCCCGAGATCCATCATTCTGGAATACGTCAGTCATATGAAGCCTGCCGCTCGGAGTGAAGGACAATATACTGGACTGTGTGAGATCTGCCATTGTCTAGCGCGACAACCTTGTTGGTCTTATCAGGTAAGATCAGTTGGTCTCTGAGGGCTCCCGCCTTCCGCTTGCGCCCACGTTTGCCTGATGTAGTTCCACGCTGGATGGTAAGAAGAATTTTTCCACGGAGGCTGATCTCCATGTCTTCTTCGTCTTTGGACAGCAAGCTGGGATCATCAACTAGCAATGCCTGTTAGAACACTGCGTAAAAGGTGATCGATCTGTCGCGTACCCGCTTTCAGCTCTGAGAAGCGCGATCCGCACGACCTCGTCTGTCCATCCATTTTGCCATAGTATGACGTGAATGATACACTGAATGCTTTTGGATTGGTCTCCCAGTCGGAAGGCCTTTGCACGATTTTACAAGCATCCATGGTACCGCCGTCTATCTCAACGCTGATCTTGACTTGTGGTGCACCGTGCCAGTCAAAGTGAGGATGGAAGGTCACCTCTATCCCGAATCTTTCACGGTGCACGGCCTCGATGTAGCACTCGTTACGACCGTGAGCGAAGAGCTTGGACTTGCGGGGTGCTTTCCATTCGTGGTACGGGTCTGCGGACTCTGTTTCGTGGTAAGGCGAGATAAGGACTTCGATACCGTTGGCGATGTCGAACATGATGACGATGATTCGTAGAGTTCTTTGGTTGGTGGAGGTGTGGGAGGTAAAGAAGTTGATGGACGGTAAAGAGTATGATGTTGAGGAAGTGGATGAGGGATGCGAGGAAGGAAGAAGGTTGAAATAGAGATGCGAAGATATGAGCGAGCTTGTGGCCCAAGCGCTTGTCAGTGGACAGCTGAAACTGCTTGTGATGCTGGCGAGGTGAGATCCCGCGTGCAGTGGATGATCCGAACCGTCAGGTGTGGACAGCACATGTGCGGACAGGGGAAGCTGTCGGTGATCAGAGTACTGGACTCGGACAATCGGGAGTGAGCATGGAAAAACGCAATGGCTGCAGCAGGTCAACGATGATGAACGTGTCATTGTAGTTCTTACAGACTGTTGCCGTCCTTCTGCTCGTCCAAAGATTTCCACGCTTGCTCATCGTCTGTCTGTTCCATTTCTTTTGGGGTTGTGATCGCTTATGCAACTGTGCGAATGACAGCCATTAAAGTTCCGCATGTACGTCCTGGTCCATGCTGTCTGCTCGTAGCTCTGGCTTCGGTTATAGTTGTGCTGTTGCATTCGGGCCATATCCGCTGTAGCATAGGCGTTCCCGGTCTGGTTCACTTCTACCTTCCACGTCCTGGCATGTCTTATAGTTGGGGCGACCTCATCTTCGACCACCTCCGAATGTGTCCAGCCACTGCGAGTTGACTTTCTGGCCAGCACCGAACGTGTTAAGCCATTGCGGGTTGACTGTTCCGGTCTGAAGCGACTGTTCTGGTTCCTCAGATTCCTGCTTCACTCTCTTGAATGAAATCTCCGGCTTTGGTCCCGTGTAAAGCTCGCATGCCACATCGTACTCCTGTCGACATGGGTTAACAAGAAGTTATTGGATGTGCTGAGTGATTACGTGCCTCCTCGTCCCTCGATCGCTTTCCTAGCTTGAATGCCTTGGCTGGAGCAGAAGTTGTAGCCTGACGCGGCCGAGAGCGAGCCAACTTGTAGCCTTTGCCCCGGGGTTCTATGAGAGTCAGCAATGCGGAGGAGGCAGGACTGATCCTTTAATACCTGTAGATGTGTAGTGGAACTTGAAAGTGACCGGTGTGCTGTCATGCTGGCGATTGTCCGGGAAGAACGATGTCAGGGTCTCCACTGGCTCGGCTCGATTCAACCTCTTAAGCCTGCGAGTCATCGACGATCAGCCACTGCTAGTAATGTTGAGAAGGGCGAACTCACCTGATACTCTTGGTCCCATGAGCTTCGGGGCCATGATGGAACGGGCGGTATTGGCCTCCTTCGACCAGCGTCCCAAGCTGCAGGTGCACGGTGATGGTGTCTCGGTCGACATCGTTGAGCCCGTTTGGCAAAGTGACTGGGAAGGCGAGAGTGTCCACTATTGCTGTTAGCTTGGTCTGCGTCTGACGATCTGCGGCTGCACGTACGATCGCTCAATTGTCCAAAGATGAGACCGTGCCAAGAGATTGAGGTCGACCGCTCTTCCTCTCGCATCTTGTGCTTCGCGGTCCTGGCCCGAACGCGCGAGATGTACCTAACGGTCGGTACTGAGCACAACTCAGAGGCTTCGAGGAAATGTACGATGCGAATCGCGGTGCCATCGATGGCCACAATCGCCTTCAAGTGCGTGTTGCCGTGGAAGTTGAAGTCTGCTCCCAGCTCAACCCGGACGCCGAATCGTTCGCCCGTCACGACCGACAGATCTGAACGGAAGAGATGATGTTCGTCGATGTAGTCCTCGTGGAACTCCTCGTACTGGGCCTGGCTTTTATGCTCGTGCACTGTGACTTCCACCGTGTTGGTGAGATCGAACATGGTGACTGTGGTGGGGAGGGCCCATGCAGGTTGGTGAAGGTGACAGGGACAAGTGCCGATGAGTCGGAGAAGTGAAGTGCTGCGTTTGTCGGAAATGAGTGTCGCCGCGCGCGCTCAACAAGCCGCGACGCTGGCACCTCGCGGCTATCGGCTCCCGGCAGCGTCTGTCGTTCCTGCCCATATCGGCCATACAACACCAGGCCAACGTTTCGAGCTGCAAGCTGTGTTCGTCGAACCAGCGAGTGCGAAGAGAAAGGCGAGGAGTGTCATGCCGGTAGTACAGCCACCTCCATAGAGGCATGTCATCTTCGTGTCGAGGCATGAAGTCCTTGGTCAGCTTCTGCGCCAGCCATGCACACACCCCGATGATGTTCAACACAACGGCATGAAACCATGGGAAGCAAGAGATATACGCAATTTACTGACCAGATGACTGCCCAGCACGTGGTGGCCTCACTCAAAGTCATGCATTGTGCTGTTGTCCAATCTCACTCTCACTCCTCCCTCATATGCTCCTCTCAACATCCCCACCTCTCACTCTCCGATCACTCCTCTCCACATCAAACCCAACCATCCGATCTCCATCTGCATCCGCAAAGACAAACTCGTCTCCACTCGAGCTCCCTCTCCTCTCTCCCGAAGCGTCATACACCAGATGTCTCCGTGGCACGATCCACGCCGTGAGTGTATTCGTTATACGATCTCGCATCGAGGACGTGCTTTGAGATATCGAGCCCATAGGGAGGTATTGGCTATATCGTTCTCGGTGGTTTCTGATCAGAGGCATGATGGCGAATGCGATGAGGGCGTAGAGGGCGGCGGCGATGACTGCGGGAATGGCGATCACCTGGAATGGATTAGCTGACACTTCACGCCCACCAGCGGATGGAAACTCACCTTCAGAGTGTCTATAAGTGCCATATTGATGATATAGCCAGCGGCGAACACAATAGAAAGACTTGCAGATCAGGAAGACTGAAGACTTGAGGTAAGAAAGCTTACGCGGCCACACTTAGGCGTATCGTGGCGTGGGAATGAATATTGACAGAATAGTAATGATCGCGAGGCATGCAAGACTGGAACATGCACGCACTAGAAATGCTATAACATGTTGTAGATATGAAGGAAGTTGTGGTTCTTACTGATGGTTGCTGTCGAAGATGGGCTGAGGTCTCTCGCCAAGCAGGGGTGACGGAGCTCACATGTTAGCGCCGTTCACATCACACCTTTGCCTTCCACGAAGTCGGCACGATTGTTCTGCATCTGAATCTCGACATGAACGACATCAGCTGCTCAAAGTCGCTGCATCATCGTCAGGGAACATCCCGATGGAAGCCACGTCAGGGAATAGATCGCACGCCACTGCGATTGATGGCCATGCTTGATCGATGCCGAACAAGAGGACTGATACAGTCAGAAGACTTTCCAATTGCTTTCATATTGTGCTAGCTGACGCTTTCGGTACCAGCGGCCGATGCGTTGTGCTTTTCTTCCTCGCGGCTGACCTTCAGTCCAACTTCGATACTTGGCTCCGGCAAGTCGTATGCCTATCGCAGCAGAGCAGTCCGGATATCGTCCCACGACCGCTCCGTCAATGCCTCTCGCTGCCGTCCAGCCGACTCGAAGTCAACACTGACGGCATGTCAGATCCACGGCCAGGGCTCAGTCACGTTCAAGCCCATCTTTGACAGACGTCTGCTCAGTCGGTAGTGCAAGGCTTGTATGACTTTTGCGAAGGTCATGTCCTCGGAGATGCACAGCCGACTTCTGAGACCGTCTTTGAGCTCGTCGGCCTCGTTTCCGAGACCAGCGAATTCAACTCGTACGAGTAGCACCGCCCAGGATCTTGGTGGATAGTAAATTGGATCCTGAGGCGCCGTTCTTGCCACGGTTGGAGAGTTGTCCATGGCAAATCCGGTGTTATCTTTGGAGGACCAAAGAGGCCATCGAGCGCAACCGAAGATGAAATTCATGATGATCCGGATGGCTGCATTGACCGCTGCAATCGTCCGGTGCATGATGATATCTGGCGGCTTGAATCTAGCTGGAGGACCCGAGAAAAGGGAGCGTGATGGCCATCTTATCGATTGGTGTAGGACCGTGATTAATTCCGGGCTGTACATGGCGTCGCAAAGCTGCATTACGATGTTTGCTTCGAGTGTACGTGATGGTCGCAGCTGCATGGAAGAATGCTCCGACGAAAAGTGGCCACCACTACACGGTGTTTTTGATCATGTTGCTACCACTGCAACTCACTCTTACGCATGCATCATAACAGCGATGCACCGAGGGATCGGATCTAGTACCAACCCAGACCTACGATGCACCTTGTACTGACAAACATTCATGATCGCAGCAAGAGACACTCAATGAAAGTCGAAGACCTGTACCGCACAGAACATCAAGAGATCGAAGAGGAACAAACATACGACAGATGACCATGTTTATTACCGATTACGAACAATGCTCGCTCTCTCGGAAGCACGACACTCAACCTCTGTTCAACTTCCAGCGAGTCATCTGCCCTCCCATAACACCGTCTCGCACCCTTCAAGAAGAGTCACGATTCATCCTCCGCGTATGCTGTCCCATTGGAGCAACCCTCTAGTAGCCCTAGTGGCCGTACTCCTTTGGTGGGCTGTACAAAGGAGGGTTGTTGTACTTGGGTGGATTCTCATACTTGGGCGGGTTGGTAGGCTCGCACGGCTTCTGCAACGGTTGTCAGCACATCGTCCCAAGAAATCAGGGTGACAAAAATGAGGATTTCACGAACGGTGACTGTAGCGGTCTTGTACTCGGTCTTAGTTTCGTACTTGGTCGCGTACTTGGTCTCGTACGCGGTCACGTATTTGGTCACAGTGGGAGCGGCAGGGCAGTGCTCGTCGCCGTTGCCGTAGGTGGGTGGTGGGCTGCCGTAGGTGGGAGCGTCGCCCTTGGATGGCTGCTTCCAAGGCCAGTTGCCGAAGGTTGGGGTAGCGAGAGCCGTGGCGGCGAAAGCGGTGATGAGGATTGCGACCTTCATGTTGATGGTGGTTTGGACTTGAGACGAGCGGTCTGGTGTTGTTGGAAGTTGGAAGTGGTGATTGAAGCGATGGACTGTTGCATGATGAGAAGAAGTTGATTTCCTCGGGCCTGCTCGATTCTTTATATACCCATTCGAGCAGGTCTGTGTTGTCCCATCTTCGATTCATTCATCGATAAACTTTGCCAACTCGAACGCCTTCCAAAGGGAAGAGATCAGTTCTCAGCTGATGTTCCGCGGATCGACATGAGGTGGCTTCTTGCTCGCTGGGCATATTTCCACTTCCTGAAAGGGTCGAATATTGGTCTAGCCAGAAGAGGCAGGAATCCATGAAGGAAGCGGCACAAGTTCCACAGGTCTGCACGACAAAAGCACGGACGCAATTCTGATGCGGGTCTTGCAATAGTGCTGCTCTCGTGGTAATCTGTGGTTCGCTGTTGACCGTGGAGCCCTATAGCAGTCCTGCGAGCTTCGCGGTGAGGACAAGAATGATCTACTCTTTAGACCCAAAGCAGGTAGCGGCGAAGATCGGATACTGGACCAAGGGAGAGGGCACATATCTTGCATCCTTCTCACAGATCCGTGATGTCGACGTGTCCTTGAAGAATCTTTCATGCTCACTCAATTCTTCCTACTTCTCAGGGTGTGCATTGGCCCCCAACTGGGGTCAACAATGTGCGAGTCAACCCGTTCTGTCAAGACAAACGTGGCACCGGCAAGCGGTCGAGGCGTATGTCAAATCAGCGTCATGACACGACTCCGTTCGTGTGAGCTGATGTGGTGGTGTGAGCACGGCAAAAGCATTCGAACATTGCCCCTTAGTGCTAGCGTCCAAAGTTAGCGCACATGCTATGGCGCATCGTAAGCATGGCTAGATCTCGGTTGGTTGGATTAGACGAGATGCATTCATGCTTTCGACCGATATGTACGAAGGCGTCTCGGGATGGCACCAAGCTGCATACTGCCATACAACCTCTTCTTGCGGTCTGCAGCTGCAAGGCGCCCGCTTCCACCTGCACCCGCGCTGTGTCCCGTCCCGACTATTTGGCGGCCAAGATACTTGGGGCCGGGACGTTCTTTTGCCGCCAGAAATTCGTGAGGCTGACAGCGTGAGCGCTGTGATGCTGATCAGCTCGACGAGGCGCTGCGGAATATTTCTTTCTTCTCGGATGCTTGACTGGTCAATGAAATCTGTGCGGAAACTCCTTTGCAGTCGAGCTCAACGCTCGAATGCAATCTCAACGTCACAGCGGTGAGCGTTGTCTTTCTCCATGCGTCGAAGCCTGGCATCGGAATGCCATTCGGAAGGATCAATCCAGTGCGTAGTGGTGCAGTGATGAAATGGAGCTTTGCACCACAGGCTCGGTGCCTCTCGGCACGTGCATTGCTTCTGCGCAGGTACAATAAGCTCGCAGTAGATCCGTTGTACACCGCATGAAGTAGCTTAGCTATAGCTGCCTTTCTCTTAGGTCGCAGCGCCCATTGGTCAGCTATGCCTCTGATCAGCGAGTGGTTCACAAATGCCGTGATCCCGAATTGCTGATGCATAGAAAGAGCCGATTAGACTCCAATAGCCCAGACGCCCAACGCAGAAGCACACAGCATAGCAATCGACGTGGCTCACTGCCGGCGAGTTCTTTCTTGCCGACGATGCAATGAAGATCCCGATTCTTCCTTCCAGAATCATCAATGCATGAGTGATCGACCAGCACGGCGGCTCGTCGTCCGGAAAATACGAGGACGAGCATGGACAACGCATTGGTGATCAGCACGCTGCTGACGTAAAAATATTGAAAGTTGTGCTGCTGTTATGGGTTCTCGTCGAGTCATGAATTCGGCATAATTTCGCTGTGATCGTTGACACATACAGTCGTTCGTGTCTGATCGAAACGGGATAATCATGTCTATTGCGCGGAGGCAATGTAGCCCCTCTAAGCTGGTCACAGGGCTGGAGACTACTCGAGAACCCCGCAAGGGGTAGTGAACGTTGAAGCGTGATTTGATGAACTCTATCATTCAGCCCGGTCGGCACGGCACAGCCATTTCAAGGCCATTGGCGATGTGGTGATGAGCTCTTTTGCTGGCCATCGGGTCGATCATGAGTGCGTTGTCTGCGCTGCTAGTATACGAGGTTCCACTATGAACATCTCCCAACTGCACTTGAATCCTTCGGGCATTGCAAAAGCATGGAGCATGTTGAGTTGGCCTCTTCATCGCCCAAAACCAAACCAGCCCTTTTTTGGCGCCGGCTGTTCGGATTTCTCAGAGACCTCTTCCTGCGCCGCATTGCTTTGCTTTTGAGACAGCACCGCCGGAGGTTCCTCCCCGCCGGCCATCCTTCCGGGATAGTCAATATAGTTGAATGCAACGTCCAAGAACAACGGCTTCACCGGGACCGCCTCGATTTTCGGAGGATACGTCACAAGATTGGCAAGATCGACCGTTGTGCCTGGAGTCGGGTAGTCGTGCAAGCGTTGAACGATCGGTGCCGCCGAGGACATGTGTTTCTGCGCTGCTTTTGCCGAGTTGGCCTCTAGACTGCGCATTTCAACAATGGCGTGCATGCGAGAGGCGAGCGTATCGATGTGGACTTTCGACTTGTCGAACGCAGCAGGTCGAACGTCCAAGGTAGGCGGGCTATCGTTGGCACTGGATGTGGTCGCTGGCGCCGGTCGAGATAGCAGTTGTTGTGCTCGGTTCAGCAGAGCGAGAGCGTTGAGATGATTGCCAAGGAGCGTGTGGGAATACGAAATGTTTAAACATTTCAGCGCTCGGAAGTAGTCCACCTTGCCGTCCAACTCTTCGACGAATGCCGGATCACGCATAGCTCCGCGCAGCTCCTTGATGGAATTGACGCTCTGAATGGTCGAGTCGTACAACACATTCCGCTCACGCAATCTCGCAAGCTTACGACCTCTGGACTCCTCTTGTTCTGGGTAGGGAGTGCCGTCTTTCCGTAGCCTCTTAGACTTCTTCATCTGCTGACCGCCGAACGTCAAGCCGTCATCCTCTCCAATCAATACGCGGTTGCGGCCCACGCGCCATGATACCAAGTCGTAATTGACAGACAGGCTCGTCACACGCAAATTCTGCATGCGAGCATCGCCCTCGTCAACACGTTCCTTCTCAAGCTCATCGGTGGCACTCTTCGTTGCGTCTGCCGCATCTTGAGATGCAATCAGAACATCGTCGTACGCAGCAGCCTTGTTCCGCGGTGAGGATGTCGAATTGGAGGACAGAAACGAACGCAATTTGGCCTCTGCAGACGAAACATTGGCCAACGCCTGCCCGATGGAAGCATCGACAATGTTGGCTTTTCTGCCTCTCCAGTTCACGTTATTTGGAATTTCCGATGGTGCTGCTTTGACATCGTCCCCAGCTTGAGGTGCCGGCTTGTCCTCAAGAGCTGCTGGATCAAGCTTCTGGACCGCCTTGACGAGCTGAGCATCCTCCTTTGGAAAGAAGCGCTTCGCAACTGTCGGAATAGGTATCGTGCGTGAGAGGTGAGCTTGGTACGCAGCATACCGTATCGTAGGATCGATTGTGTTGGTCAAGATGTCCCTGTAGATCTCCTTCTTCTCCTTCTCAAGCAGTGCAGCGTATATTACCCGAGCCTCCGAGTACCTCTGCAAGCACTTTTGCCATCTCTTTTCACTCGCCTGACCATCATTTTGACGCTGTCCCTCTGCTTGCTTCTCAAATTCCTCCGCGCCAGATAATGATGTTTGGTAAGCTCTTGTCTCCAGGAAGTCTTGATCAGTCGCGTTCGAGGTACCATCCTTCAACAAATTCAAGAGCTCGTTGGCGACCTTGGCAGCTTTGTTCAAACGTGAAATGATGTAGCTCCGCGTGGATCCAGTGATTCCCTTGCCAGCATTGTCGTCCGTGTGTGTGGTCTTCACATGCATAGCATGAGCCCATGCGCGCTCCGCGGTGAGTAGCAGTAAATGCGCAAACTCATGGCTTTTGGCAACATCCTCCGCGGTCACTGGCTTCGCCGCAAACTTCTCCTTCTTGTGCGTGGCTCTTCCTAGACGTTTTCGGGTTGCGAGTAATCGGCGGGAGAGGTGGGCGCGATATGAGTTGTAGTCTCCAACAAGCAGAGCCTCACGGCTGGTCGCAACAAACTGTGTGATATCCATGGGGAGTGGTCTTGATGTAGTCTTCTTGTTCAGTCGCGAGAAAGAGCAAGGTAGGTGGGCTGTAGATCCAGAATTGTGGGGTCCACATTTTAAACTACGGCGGACTAGAACTATTAGAAGCAGACTCACTCAAGCGCTCCGTCTACGCTCTTCGGTCGAGGGTACGCTCACAGATGGAATGCTGTTTTTGAAGGCTGTTCGTCGGTCCACTATCTCTACTGAAGTGTTCTACACCCCCTTCAAGCCCTCTTTCTCCTCTTCCCACCGCCTCCACCATCAGCACCCTCCGCCCAACCCTTTCTCTTCTTGCCCTCCCTCCTCCAGTACTCATCTCGCTCCTTTTTCTCCCTCTCCTTCCTCTTCTCCTCATTCTCCGCCACCTTCTCACGATGAGGTTGCCTCCTCTCCTCCTGCTTCGCCCTGCGCTTCTCGACCTTCTCCTTGCGAATCGTCATGATCTGCTGCATCAGACGTCTGGCAACCTTCTCCTCGCCACCAGCGACCACAGCCCGCTTTTGCACATAAGTCTCCTTGTTCTGAGGCTTCATTTTGGTGATCTGACTCTTGAAGGGAAGATCCGCCTGTAACTTGCGTGGCACGCGAAGCGGGTTGAAATGGCGCTCTTGACGCTCGATCGGACGGTAGGCAGAGTTTTTCTCCTTGGGCGTAGGGATGTTTTGGGCAGCGCGAACCTGACCAGTCAGACGCATGCCTTCCCAACCATCTGCGGCATCGGAGCTCTCAAGAAGGTTGGTAACAGGGTTGTAAAAGCGGTGTGGTCTGACGGGATACCATGCTCTGAGGAAGACGATGTCACTCATCAGCACTTTGTCTTCAAAGGTTGCCCTGAAGCAGCCATCAGGCTTGGACAGAGCTTTCTTGATCTGACCACGAACGCCAGACACCGTCTTGATTCCTGCGCCTTCAAACTTGGCAATTTCCAGCGCTGTGCTGAACATGTCCTTGACAAACGCAGTGTTCTTGAAGATCTTGTACGGGTGACCAGTGAGCTTGAGCTTCTTGACAATCTCGGTGCTTTCATCCACGTTTAAGATGACGCCCGTTGCAGCAATACGGAAGCCTGGGTTCTTGTTCGAGAAGCTTTGGACACAGCAGAATCCGGTGTTGGGTGCTGCCAGTGGCCCATAGAATGTGCCGAAGCAATGCATGTGCTCGGGAGTGTACTTGAGCATCCTGTTCCTCGTTCGCGAGTCACTGATGCTGTAGACCGGTGTCGTTTGGAAGCGCCGCCAGCCCAACGAGAAGATGAGTGGATCATTCGTCTTCAAGATCTTCTTGTGCCATCGGTGTCGCTTGATGCGAACTTGCACAAAGCCCATTCGCTCCTCTGTCGGTTGCAGTCCACCAATGAGAAGTGGGTATCGTGCATCGAAGTTCTCGGTGAACTCGTACGGTACAGAGGTCAGGATCAATCGAGCATACGTGCCAGCACGATAGCCTTCGGCGCGCACTCGCGATGCCTCATCAAGAGCCTCGAACTCTTTCCGATTGATATCTTGCTGCTTGGAAAGTAGTGCCTTCTGTGCATCGTACCACTCATCCTCGCCAAACTCACGTTCAGCGGCTTGACCATTGGCCTCGCGATTAGTGTTTTTCGGGTTGAGGAAGCCTTCTCGATCTTCTTCTTCGAATCGCATCTTGAGCTCCTCCTTCTTGCGCGCGTTCTTCTCTCGCTCAGACTCAATAGTTTCCTCGGCACCCTCTTCCGCGTCATCAGCTTCCAGATCCTCGAACTCACCATCACCTTCATCGTCCTCGTCGCCAATTCCCTCGAACTCATCATCTCCATCGCCAAGACCTTCGGCATTCGCTCCGGACAGCCGAGCCGAAGCGAATCGTTGCCTCAGCGCCTCTACGTTGTCTTCATCTGTCCACTTCTCTTCCAGCTCCGCGTAGTCGTATTTTGGAATTAGTCTGTCTTCCTCCGCCTCATCCCTGTTTGACTGTCTTCTCTTGAAGAACCCATCTTCATCCTCACTCCCATTGCCATCCGCGTCCTCGTCATCTTCGCCCCGCCACTTCTTCACGATTTCAGCTGTAGACAGCATGTCGTCGTACATCATCCTTGCAAGTTCTGCGATTCGATATGGTTGCTTCTTGCCGTGCAACGCGAGAGCACGCTCCGACAAATTGCTCTTCCATCGAGGTGCGCCGTTCTCGTCGTCCTCATCTTCGTCCTCGTCCTCAGCATCAGAATCGTCCTCCAACTCCTGATCCGAGACCGAAGACAGAGATCCGAGGTCGCTGTCAGAGTCGGCGAACTCGACATCGCCCTCAACTTCCTTATCTTTGTCCTTTCGAGACCGGCTAAGCTTCGTAGGCGCCTGCTGTAGGGCTTCCAAGTCCGCTTCATCGTCGGTTTCGCCGCTCGTAAAGCCCTCATCTTCATCTTCGTCCTCTTCCGCTTCATCTCCGTCACGTGCGATGCCCGTGGCCTTCCTTGCGCTTCTTCTACCGGTGTCCTGAACATCCTCATCGTCGTCGAGCTGCTTGAGTCGTTCGCCTCGGTCGAATAGTGAGATACCCTGGTCGTCTTGTCCGAGTAATCGCCGTTCACCTTGCAGACCAACAACCATCTGCTCACCGAGGCCACGCTCCTCGTCCTCCTCATCGGCATCGAAGGTATTGCTCTTGACATCAATGTATACAGCGTCTTTATCCACAAGTACTCCTCCGACATCGCTCATTGGAGCGTAGATGAGTTTCTGCTTCTCTCCCAACCTCCGCCTCTTCTTTGTACCTTCTGCCTTCTCTTGCGCCTGTAGGAATTGAGGTGTCGGACATGGGTCGGGAAGTGATTCAACTCGAGAGACGTTCAAGTCGCCAATACCGGGAACATGGACTCGTGCATCATGAGAAGGAAAGTTTGTTCCTCGCAGGTAGCCGTACAGTGCTACTGTCCGATCGCACTTCGGATTCTCCTCAATCGCCGTGGGTGGCGTAATGTCGAGCATTCGATCTGCTAGTGCATAAGGATGTGAGTTGCGCCAGACAAGAGGGCGTGGATTCTTCATCACACTGAGGAATCGAGACAAGTTTAGGACTTCGCGATCCGGGTATCTGCCGTTAATCACACCAGAGAGGTAGAACAGCTTTGCTCCTTGGTAGAGCTCCGACCAGAAGCGGTGCTTCAATCTCTTCTTCTGTGCTTTGAGTGTGTCCTGCTTCCGGAACAAATCCAAGTGCGTCAGGATTCCGAACACATTTCCTGGCATACCAGTACTGCTGAGCACCGACAAGAACTCCATTGTCTCCATCTCAAAGCCATAGTTGCCATCGATCATGAGCAAGACGATGTCCACCACTTTTGCCATGTCAATCGCAGCAGCCAGACTGTCGCTTGGTCCCTCGATGAATGTCAACCTCCTCTTCTTGCTCGTAACGATGGTGATCGGTCCTGTGGGCTGTGTGACGGCGGTTTTCGTATATCGACGGATCAAACTCTTGATCAATGTGGTCTTGCCCACACCAGGAGGACCGACCACTCCGACTACCAATGGGGGTGCCTCTTCAGGTAGTCGGTCCACCAGCGGTACATGCAATCGCTTCTCCTTGACATCGTGGCTGCGTGCTGCTTGCTTCGCGAGGCGTCCAGGAGCGGCGAATGCAAATGCTTTCGGGTTGGGCTGACTGGTATCGTGCTTCTTCTTCTCCTTGGTCGGTCGATGCGCGCGATGCGCTTGATCTTCGCCGGCCATGTTTGCGTAGTGGACTCGAAACCAAGTCGCCTTCCAAAACTTCGAGATCGTCTTCCGAAAAAGTCGTCCGGAGCTTGCCCTAAACGCCGACGTTCCGAAATGCCGAAAGCACTAGTGTAAACCTTATCTGAGCCCGCTGATCTGAGCCCGCTGTTCCTCGCACGTCATGTTGGAGAAGTGGGATGGACCTGCTTATTCGACACTACCTTACGACCTCGACCTTGATCTCACTCTTCCAACTCTCAACACACCGTCTCCAAAAAGACCACAACAGGTATCTCCAAAGCAACCTCCAACATGCCTAGAATCAACGTAAGGAGGCCGGCCGCAAGACGAGAGGACTTGAGCTGACTGTGATGCTAGGTCACGCTGAAGAAGGGAGCCGACGCGAGTCAGCTTGAGCAGTACGACCTAACACCGCCAACACCGTATCGAAGTATCGGCACATACTAATAAGTGATTCTCCAGAGCCAAGAAGCAGGTCCAGGAACAAGGAGGCAAAATCGTCGAGGAATTCACGCTCGTGAAGGCATTCACGTATGTACATCAGTCTTGATCTGACAGGTTGTTGATTTGATCAGGAAGCTAACGAATGGGACGTGGATAGTGCAGAGTTTCCCGCCGACACCGTCAACACCCTTCAAACCAACGACCACGTCACCGTCGAGGACGATGGTGAGGTCAAGACGCAATGATTTATGACACGGAACGATGGAACGGAGGCTCAAGCTCAACCGGGACAGACTGTTAAGAGAGGTAAATAGAAGATGAATTCATAACGACGATGTTCAACGCGAGACTACAATCCAGTCAAACGCGGTCTATCGTGACGACGCAGCAGGCAGAAGCTCTGATCGGTCATGCTACTCTGTTCCTTGGCTAGGAGATATGCGTATCTCAAGAGCTTCGATCATGGCCACAATTAGCCTCTCATCCCGCCTATTTCTATAGGTCTCGATCGAATCCTGCATTTCTGGCGCAAGTGGTCGACAGCATCTCCATTGCCATATAATTCCTTTATACCCTGGTGTTGCATTGAACCTGAACGCCTTGCTAAGCTGACAATCTAGTACCACCGCCGTCGCCGTTAATTGCTGTCTCATGAGCTGCCTGTCACATTCTTCGACCCCGTCGGCTGTCCCAATGTGTGGCCTCGGCGCTCATGCACAATCTCCTCCACCTTTCTATCCGGCAGTGGCGCAACAGGGATGTTGGAAGAGTTGTTAGCCGCTCCATCGGCCCCCTTCGTGTTGCCTGTCGGTTGAGGTGTACCGGTCGCAGATGCTGAAGGCGTGTTGAAGACACCAGTGTTCTCCTTATTCTTCTCCGTGCCAGGCGTTGTATGTAGGACTTTACCATCAGAAGTGTATGTCTGCACGCCCTCCATCATGTCCAGAGACTTCTTCTCAGGATCCGTAACGTTCGAGCGTGTGCTACTAGCACGGCTGATGGCAGCACTTTCAGTCCTCGCAGCGCGCAGACCCAATTTCTTCTCGAAGTCGTTGCTCTTTGCGTCTTGCCCATTCTTCCAGTCCGCAGGCCGAGCTTGAGGAATAGCTTCGCCAGGTTTTGGTTCTGTGATGACCACATCCGGCTGAGTGCCATTCTCGGATGGAACTGCTTTCCACACCACGCAAATCTTGTCAAATGCTCTGGTGCCTTTGCGACTGCTACCTTTGATGCCGTCCATCGCATCGAAGTCGATCTCGAAGACACCAGAGTCGTCCGGCGTGCCGTTTTTCTCTGGTCCCATGCCCTCGAAAAATGTATTGAACCAGACGTGAGCGACGGCCGTGACCATAGTGAAGCCACCATATTTCGACTTGTTACGCCGTTCGGTGTCGATGTTGATGTCACTTGTGGGTAGAATGATCCGTGAGGATGGCCGGAAGACGACCTCACCTCCTTCACCTTCCAGCATTTCCGAAGAACTTGTCTGGCTCTTCTGTATCTTGCCAGCCTCTTTGATCTGCTCGCCAGCGTCACTTTCGTCTGTCTTCTTCTTTCCCATCATCTCCATCGCCACGTCCGCGAAGCCGCTGCCTTGCCGAATGTTCCCACGCACGATTTGCCTCTCCTTTTTTGTGAAGGTGTGAAACGATTTGATCACCTTCCCTTCATCGACGAATCCCTCGACAGCGATCTTGACTCCATCTCGTAAGCCCCACACATGTAGTTCTGTAACTTCCACAGGTCTGTCGACATATAGCTTGCCACCTTTTGTCCAGCGGTCCACGTAGCCAACCCATCTCAGCTGGCTTGGGATCGAGATCCCATTTCCAAAACCAGGTCTCATCCTTCTCTCTGTAAAACGTTTCATTGCATCCTCGGCAGTCCAACCTTCCTCGCTGATCAAATAGCTACAAGTTACAGTTCCACTCCGGCCCTTGCCCGCTTTGCAATGTACCACCGCCACTCGACCCTCTTTCGCGTGCAGCCAGTCCCGCATACTCGCCATGATCAACGGGACCAATGCGAACGGTGGAGGATGATGGTCGGGCCATGGGTAATGTCGAACACGATTGTAGACCTCGTCGTCAGGGTAGCCTGTCCCTTCGGCTCGGAACTCCCATATCGCCCATTCTTCGTTGTGCTTGGAGTCGAGGAACTTGACGAGGTCTGATAGACGATTGCGATATGCGACTTGCGGGTATGTACCACTGGGTCCGGACGTAGCTACGATCTTGTCGGTCACATAACATAGATCGAGGCCAGCTTCTGGGTGTCTTGCTCGCGGGGAGGCGACGATTTGGCGGAGGATGTCCATGATGTGCGAGGGTAGAACTAGCTGGCGTTCAATGGACGTTCATGGCGGTCGGACAAGGATGTGGAACCGATCTTTTCAAGTACAAAAACATGTTCACCCGTCCAAGAGAATATGGGAGTGGAAACTTGGATCCGGTATATGACGTCGGCCGTGTTTTATTTTCCAAGCAGTTTTGAGAGCCGCTTCGAGGGTTCGAACGGCAACTGAAGGGATAGTTCTAGTTCTACCTTACGCGCAGCTGCCACGACACGTCTCCCTTAACTCATCCACTTTCAATAACATGCAACCAACAACTCCACCCCACAACAACACTCCCCATTCCTCAACACAATGAGCGCCCTCTACAATTCCGCCCTGCGGCAATCCAAATCTATCCGCGCCGACCTCGACTCCCTCAGCTCCCAACCTTCATCCTCCGCGGCGCTTCAAGGTCAACTCACCGCCGCCATAACCTCCTTCTCTCGCACCCTAGACGACTACCAACGCAGCGTAAACGACGAACTCGTCCCCGACAAAGCCACTAAAGGCCAAGAAAGACTCACGAATTTCCGCTCCGAACTCCTCGACTTTCGCTCTCGATTCGCAGAACTCAAACACACCCAGCAGGAACAAGCACATGCGCAAAATCGATCGGAATTACTCGGACGAAGACCACATGCTGCGAATACGCCGGAGAATCCATACGCTGATGCTGCGATCGCGAGTGGCGCGGGACATGGCGAGAATGTGAATCCGCTGTTCCGAACGAGTAATCCGAATTTCGTGCCGGGACAGCAGGGGAATAGCTACTCGGCATACTCGTCGCCGTATGGATTGGGAGCGGATGAAGCGAGGGAGAGTCACGCATTGAGGGAGAATTCATTCTTTGGAAGCGCAAATCAGACGCTGGACGAATACTTGGAGCGAGGGAGGGCGGTGTTGGGAGATTTAGGAGACCAGAGGGAGATGTTGAAGGGAACACAGAAGAAGTTGTATTCCATTGGGAGCACGCTGGGGATCTCGGGGGACACGATAAGGATGGTGGAGAGGAGGGCGAAGCAGGACAAATGGATATTCTGGGGAGGTGTGGTGGTGTTTATCATTTTCGTGTACTTTGTGTTGAAGTGGTTACGATGAATGCGATGAGAATGCTGGGATGGCTGATGTTTAGCGTGGCGTTTGGAGCAGGACAAGTTCAATGGTTATGACAAGGCCAACAGAACTGCGACTTGGACCAGATGGCTCCTACGATGTCAATTGCCGGGTCTGAGGACTGCTCTTCTGATTCACCCGCGATCTGGTATCGTTCAATTGCGCCACCCTAATGCATATCGCTATCATCAACTTCATATCTGACCGAGACACCTGCCACAACCAGACTCCCACCCCTGTCGAATTAAGTATAGATACTCTCCGTGATCGAGTTCACAGCCACTCCCTTCTCCGCCATCGGCGCATCCTGCAAGAACTTCAATGGCATCCACACAACATGCCCCTTGATCTTGTCGAGCTCCTGCCTAGCCACATCCACCGGCTGGAACAGATCATAGATATGGCCCACCTTCCTCGATCCCTTGGCTCCCAAGAATTTATCATAGTCCTCAAAGGTCTTGACGTTGTCATCAGGATCGGCATGGAACAAATGGCGGAAGACAGCAGTGTTGATCGTCGCGCGCTTGGTCCAGAATTTCCACAGCTCGTCGTCGAGCGGATCTTCGACGAATTTGTCCCATTCGTCGCCGGCGTGCCATTCGTTGTCGCCGTCGCCTGGTGGTTGCGCATTCGGGTCGTTGGTTGCGTCCAGTTCCTGGGCTGGGAGGAGGCCGAGGTGCTCTCGCCACAGCATGCGACGGAGAGAGGCGGCGTGGAGACCAGCGCGGTACTCTTGACCGTTCATCTTTGACTCGAGAGGAGTGGTGTCCTCCATGACGATGGCGAGCTCGGAGTCATGAAAGCCGAGCTGAGATCGGTCGTTGATGTTGCTCGAGCCACAAATAGCAATGCGATCGTCGACGATGAGGAGCTGCGATGGTCTGTTAGTCACTGGAGAAGTGGACAGTCATGTTTGCCTGCGAACATACCTTGCCGTGGATGTATAGCTCCTCCTGCACGAAGTTCTCGAGTTCCTGTTGTCTGTTCTCCTCGTCCTCTTCTTCATGTCCCACCCTCTTGCCGTTCTCGTCACGACCGACATATGGCTCTTCACTCGGCTTCTTGCCGTTCAACATAGCGTTGTGCGCAATCGAATCATTGCTATGCTCGCCCTCCTGCTCGTACTCTCGTTCTGCCTCGAACTTCTCCTTCTTCTCAGCCAGGACTTTGGGATCTTCGTTCGGGTTCTCAGGCTCGATGACTCCGCCCTTGGAGTAGTCGATGCTAGTTCTCCTCGTTTTCTTGAAGAGACCCTTGAGGCCGCCCTCTTTCGCGGTCTCTCTGACGCCGGCACTGGCGCCACCTTCGTGGGCCTCACTCCCGTGAACAGCGTCAGACATGACCTCTTCTGCCTGAGCACGCTGGACCTCTTGGTAGTTGATGCCACTCTTCTCTTCTTGACGTTGGAGAGCAGGTGTCTTGTTCAAACGATCGTACGACCGCAAGTTGAACACGAAGATGTACTTCGTAGGATCGAAGCCGGCTGCCTTGATTCTCCCGTATATACTGTGATCACCACGGCAGATCGACTTGTATTGATAGTCCATGATCGCTCTTGTGCCCGCCGCGGCATTGTCGCGAAGGTCTCCGGCGAAACCTGGAATGGCAGGCATCATGATGATCACGCGGAATTTGCGATCTTCTTTCGCAGCCTTCACACAAGCGTCGACAATGGCCGCTCCGATTTGATTGTGGATGGGCGTTTGGTCTTCGCCCGTTGCGGTGATGAAGAATTGGTTCTCAATGTACACGAAATGTTTCGCATCTCGGATTACCTGGCAGTAGGCGTTTTGGATGCTCTGCTCGGTCAAAATTCCGGAAGACCAGTCCGCGGAGGAACGCACAAGCTGAGCATGAACTGGGCCATCCACGACGATATGGCCTTTGTCCACTTCAGTCGACGGGTAACCCTTTTGCTTTTCCGCGAGCCCGCCCGATGCCGTTATTGTTCCTTCTCTCTTGGGATCATTGCCTGTCATGCGGTCATTCTCCTGATGTTTGGGTTGTAGTTCGGGTGGAACGGCAGGACCGGAGCTATGAAGTCGCGGCATGTGAATGTTGCGCTGCTTCAACTCCTTTGAAACCCCATGACCGTGCCTGTGCTGCTCTTGACGGTAGCCGTGCTCATCGAGGTGCTCCTCTGCATCGTGGAACTCATCATCATCAAACTGGGAGTTGGAAACGCCTGTTGTGCCTGGTTTCGTGTCGTCGTGCGGATGTTGTCGGGTCTGCGTGCGTCGAGGATTTGCTTTCTTGCCATCCAGCGAGCTTAAAGGATGGTGGACGTAATCCCCGACAGGATGCTTGGGTCTCTGAACGCCAATGAGATCCTCGTCATCTCCAGTGCGACCCGTGAGAGTAAGCCAGTCATACCTATCGTCTCTCTTGTACTTGTCACGCTTGCAGAAGTTCCACCTCAGGACGAAGTGCTCCGCAATATCATAGATGCAAGGTCCAATGACACCCATTGCGACGTCGTGCCACGGCATGCGGCCATAATCAGCTTTGGAGACTTCATTACTCTTCCAGTCCTGGACACTTTGGAAATCCATGATTCGATTATTGTTGAAGTCCTGTCCTGGGAAGACTTCTTTAGCCACGCCAGCGGGATGGGCATCTGCGAGAGGATGCTGTCGGTTATCCCAGCGACCAAAGCAAAGATCCAATCCACCAATGAAAGCCATGTCGTAATCAATCACAATGAACTTCTCGTGATGAGCCCAGTAGAACGTCATGTCCGAGGCGTTCTCAAGGACGTTGTGATCGGGATGGCGCATCACCTTGATGTTGCCAGCACCCGGCGTGCCTTCTGGACAGAGCGATTGCAGTGCGTGCTTGGTGTGTTGCGAGTTGCAGGTCAAAGCCTGTTCGACCTCTCTGTACACAACGACATAAATCTTGACACCACGCTCCGCGGCACGTTTGAGAATGTTGTCAAGGCGCCAACGCTGGTTCTCAGCTGGAGGCCTTCTTAGGAACAACTCCGGACTAAGCCACCAGTCTTCAATGTAGATGGTCTCCTTGGCTCTCTCCAGTGCGACGGAAACAGCCCAGAAGTAGTCCCGGCCGTCGACATACCACTTGATGTTGTTGCCATTGCGCTCCGGAGCAAAGGACTGGAAACGATGCGACTCTCCAATCCGGGTACGCTTGGCATCGGTCTTCTGTTCGTGTTCCTCGTCGTGGCGATGATTGCTGTTGACCAGATTCTGAAACTTGCCCACTCGATGCTTCAAATGTACAGCGCTAACCTGAGAGTGTCAGCGAAGTTCTCAGGCTGCATGCCTCTGCTATTCAACTTGGCGGAAACACGTCCTGCCACGCCACCAACCGTTCCACGCACCTTGAGATCGTGAAACTTCTTCTTCAGCCCCTCGGCAGATTCTGCGGCAAGCTTGTGCTTCTTCTGCTCTTCTGCGCCGCCCACATCTGAAGTTTTGCCAATCATCACGGCGTCCGTCTTTTGACTGCGGAAACCAGACTGTTCCGATATGCGCGCGACGTTGGAATAACAACCACGAAGCAGAAGGCACAGCGGGGTGTTGGTGGGATATCAGTTGGGAAAGGCCGAGGACGACATCACTGAATGCTTGATACGACGCCTCAAAGCTTGGTTGCTGTTTCATCAAGGAAACGCGTGCGAACCGACGTCATTCCATACAAAGCCAAGGCATTGAGAGTTCGCATGGCCGCGGCGATCGACAACATTCGAGTGAATTCAAGGCTTGTGACAGGGATACAGAGATGCATAATAAATATAAAAAGTCTGTGGCCACGGACTGCTCGCGTGATCTAGTCATTTCGTCTATTCTGAACAGATTGAAATGGCATGGCCAGGTCGCGAAGCGAATGATGAGGACGGACCGGTCCAAGACACGCATTCGGCTCAAGGCGGAACCAAGGTCTCGGCATATATACACACATCGGGCACGGCTGATAAAATGCATGCATACGATGACAGGACTATCGTTGCGATCCTCCCCAAGTCTGAGGAGTAACAGCCATCTCAAAATCAATCCGACTCGCCGTCACGATCTGCAAGTGTCGCAACAAAGGTTTGTTCACCATCACTCCATCCACTCTCAAGCTCTTTACGAACGGCTTTGACGGAGCACCTGGAGCAGAAATGGTAAGAGTATGCTCTGTCCCGCCAACTCCGCCTGTAGCAGCGCCCGCAGGGAACCGAATGGTCGTCTTCTCAAAGAACGGTGATCCAACCACATACTCATCCGAAGCCGGGTCGACAGGATAGAAGCCCAGTGCGGAGAAGACATACCACGCACCCATCTGTCCGAGATCCTCATTCCCACTGAGGCCGGCGGCTGTGGCGTTGTAATTGGCGTATGCGATCTCGCGAGTGAGGTTCTGCGTTGCGTATGGAAAGCCGACAGCCGCATACATATACGGCGCATGGTGAGATGGCTCATTGGAGTGGTCATTGTATCCGCCATGGAAGTACTCGTCGAGCTTGGCTTTCAGTTTCGATGCACCACCCATCATCTCCGCCAGTCCGTCAGGGTCATGCATGACATTGAAGGTGTAGATCCAGTCGTCGCCTTCGGTCCAGCCTTGATCACGACCCGCCCAGGTCCCATTGTCGTTTTTGGCTTCCATAAAGGTTGACTCAGCGTTGTAAACGTTGCGATAATTTTGGCTTCGTTTGTGGAGTTGCTGAGCAGTTTTCTTGTCTCCTGCGTGCTCAGCCACAATAGCAGCGGCGTGATCATCGAAAGCGTAGTCCAGTGTACGAGATGCACTTTCAGCCCATCTGTCATTCGACACGTATCCCTTCGACATGTACGCTGTGAGACCAGCGCGCACTTCATCTGGAGTATGCCCTTCGCGATCATAGTACAAAAGCTCGGTGTCGTTGATAGGCGGCTCAAATGCGTTCTTCTTGACACCTTCCCAAGCTTTCGTAACATCGAAACCTCTAAAACCACGCACCAGCGCGTTGGCAATGACTGCATCGACATGCGTACCAATCATGATGTTGGTCTCGACGACATTTGCCCACATTGGCAGACGTCCGGCCCATTCGTAGATCCGCACAAGCGAGTTCATCATTCCGTTGACTCGGTCGGGAGCGAACATGGTCAGTAGGCTGTGCTCTGCTCGGAACGTGTCCCAGATAGACCACGACTGGTAATAAGCATCGTTCCCGGTATGGACGCTGTCTGTGTAGCCACTATAGAACGTCCTCGCGGCTCCATTGCTTGCACCCGTCGGCTCGGAAAAGTCTGATGGATACTGCAAGGCGTGGAACAGTCCAGTATACCATATCGTGCGAGGATCGTGCTCATTATCAGTCTTGTTGACTCCTGATATCTCTACACGGCCGATCTTCTCCAACCAAGCATCCTTGAGATTCTCGACCGCCTGATCGAATGTGACCGAGCTCGGCGCTTCGAGGTCAAGATTCTTCCTCGCCTGTTCGACACTCACGAATGAGACTCCAGTCCGGACTTCCACAGACTTGCAGTGCCCAGCAAACCTGACATATGCGCCAAGGTCCTCTCCCTTACCAGTGCGACCTCCAGTCTTTAAAATCTTGCCATGCGTGATGCCATAGCTGGCGAAGGGCTCGGAAAACCGAGAGACAAAGTACCCGGAGAAGCCAGACGCCGGTAAAGGACCAAGAGCATAGTCCTGTCGCTGAGGATTCTTGCCAGAGATTTCTCGCCTATCCGGGTCGATTGCGATTTGTCCGGTCCAATTCTTCCGCGTGGCTTGAACAAACATATAGGGTTCATCTGATGATTTGAAGTCCACGAGCAGCCAACCGGTGTGAGAAGTGGCAGTCAAAGCCACGTGCATAGCTCCTCTGGAAGCGGACGAAGCATGTTGTCTCGGAGCTGGCACATCCTCCGCTGTCACATCCTCCGCTGTCACGGCCTGCGCTGGTATGTCTCTTCGGACCCTGCCATTCGCTCCTTGACGGACATCCTCTGGAACCGGCTGAGCACCACCTGGCACCGGCGAATAGATGCTTTCAGTCAGATTAAATCCCGACTCGATGGCTCCAGCCTCCATGGTCACTTCATATACGTACGGCGTGCTGCGCTCGTCTTTCTTGAGGAACTTGTGCGCCCGCTCAACAAACAGAGGCTTCACTTCGCCGACGCCCGGACTGAGGACAACTTGTCCGCTTTCTCCCATCCAGATCGCAGGCTGATGTGTCGCTTGAAAGCCATGGATGTGACCGTCCATGTCATTGTACGGGCATTGACTTATGAAGTTCTGCCATCTGTTAGACGTACTTCTTTCCAGTCCAAATCAAATTCCTGACCTCGCGAGTCTGAGGCGTCCATCTCGTCATGCCAAACGGCGGCGACACGGACGGTATCATGCCACCGTTGCCATTTGGTGTGACTCCATACGTTCCGATCTTGGGGTCAACATACCGCAAGACACCGGCATTGTCGTGATATCTTGCCGTGAATGCGGAGACTCTATCACCGCTGAAGAGAAAGATGAGACTCAATATCAAGAGCATAACGCCCATGAAGATGATCGTTATCAGCCTCTGGGAGGCGCCGAAAGAGAGCATCATCTCGCGATCTTCAAAGGATCACATCTGCAGTACGTGTGCTGACAGAGTCCATCTAAGGATCGTGGAGATCGTCATCAGCGGGGTATGTCTGGCAAGGTAGCATCGTTACGATACATGGTATGCCGTACCCAGCGACGGAAGTGAGTACGATGGTCACTTGATGGACAATATTATTGTCACAACGAAACTAGACTCGGCAGACATTCTCAAGGTCGGTATACAGTGGACTGCCGGAGATGAGCCGACTTCGGGTTCCCCCTTGGTAACAACGTCACCTCTAGAGTAACCTAGGCAGATCCTGATGGCTTCTTTACTTGATGACTAGGCAGATTGACTTTGCATCATTTCGATCCCCGGTCGTGAATCGATATACAACGCGTACTTTTGTATACGAGGACTTGAAACCAGGTCAGCCCAGCCAAGCCGCGGAGGTACTCCACATGACAAGTCCACGACTCGGTGGACATCGGCCTGGCTATCTCCGTTGAGGGGGATCCTTCCATCGGTACGCGCATGACAAGACGCGGTTCGACCCCTAAACCCAAACTCAACCGCCCACGATTGCGCAAAGCCAGAAAGCAGCGCGCGGACACTCGCAACGCCTCTGCCGCCTTCTTCACTTAATGTTTAATAGTCATGGTAGGTCATTCTTCCTTCTCTTTTGACCACTCTGCCACCGCGCATCGACGACAATGCTCGCGCCACGAGGATTTCCACGGCTGTTTAGCACATGCGCCCAACACCCGATACCATCCGTATTCGTGGGCGCGCTCATACTATTATATCTCATGACCTTATGGAGCAACGACGTGTCCTATCGGGGAGAGCAGGCGCAATTGGAGGAGGATAAGGACATGAGTGAGCCATACGTCGATGATGTCGAGCTCATCATGAATCCGGACGCCTTTCGCGAACACTTCGACAGAGTGATACGATACCCTGGAATGTCCATGGAAGAAGCTGCGGCATCGTGCAACTGGCCGGACGAAAGCAAGGTCAATTTCCAGTTCGCAAAAGGCCAATCGTCGTACGGGACGGACACCAACTGGACTGTGGAGGCACGGCCGCAGAAAGAGTTGGACGAGCAACGAGAGATCTGGCACAAGTTCATAAAGCATGATCTGCTCAAGTGGAAAGATTACAAGCACAAATTCAGTGGACGGGGGATCGTAATTGTGGGCGGAAGGAAGCCGAAGCGAGTCAATGTGCTGTTGAGGACGTTGAAGAATGTGGGGTCACAGATGCCCGTGGAGCTACACTACTGGAAGGACGAGGTCGACGAGGAGAAGAAGAAGATGTTTCGGGAGGTCTACCC
This sequence comes from Zymoseptoria brevis, assembly GCA_000983655.1. Taxonomy (NCBI): domain Eukaryota; kingdom Fungi; phylum Ascomycota; class Dothideomycetes; order Mycosphaerellales; family Mycosphaerellaceae; genus Zymoseptoria; species Zymoseptoria brevis. Next base: position 105,302 of record JYJE01002525.1, on the reverse strand, counting down.
CAACATCTACTTCAACGATCTCTCGGCATCGTCAAACATAATACAAACAATGTACGGCCAGGGCGGTTCGCATTGTAAGTTGCTCTACGAGTCCCTTCGTCTGGTATTTCATGGCACTGACACATGGAATCAGACAATCTCAAAACCGCAGCAATGGTCAATTCGCGTTTCGACGAACCATTGCAGCTTGATAGCGACAACATTCCAATCATCGCCCCGGATTCTCTTTGGGAGTCGGATGTGTACAAGAAGCACGGAAGCATATTCTGGCCCGACATCGCGCGCACACGACCCAACAACCCAGTCTGGTCCATCACGAACACGAAATGTCGCATGGACGAATATGAAATGGAGAGTGGACAGGTGCTGGTCGACAAGAAGAAGCTCTGGTACCATCTCCAATTGGCTGCATTCATAAACCACCCAGTGCTCAAGAATGGAAAATACCACGAGAGCTACTACTTCGACTTCCTGCTCGGCGACAAGGACACCTTTCGCTTCGCATGGCACGCGCTCAAGACCAAGTTCGGCAAACCCGCAAAGGCTGTCACCAGCGTGGGCACTCAATCAGGCGACGACGGATTCTACTGCGGACACAGCTTTCTGCAATACCACCCCGATGGCAGACCTCTCTTCATGCACGGCGGACTACTGAAGACGATGCAAAAGCCGATAATGAAATGGCAGCGTGAACAAAAAGGTGGCATCTATCAGGCCTACAAGAAGAGCGACTACGAGGAAGACCACGACAAGCTCATCAACGTAGCTCTTGGCTGGGATGCCATGGCTTACTTTCCTTACAAGGAGCAAGTCAATAACGATGAACCTGTTTGGTGCTTATTCATGCCTGATGTCAAGGCAAGACCTTTGGAGGAGCTGGTCCCTGGTTTCAACAAGGCGTTCGAGGCAGTGGGAGGCTACTGGACGATTGAGAGCGAGGGCGAGACGAATAAACAGGTAGAGCAGACTGAGGCTTGATTGGTTCTGATTCTTTGTTCGTTCTGCGTCCTAGCGAGTTTAACATATACCAGAGTAATTCCAACAGTTTTGTACAATGTTACAAGACACAATGTCGTCCATCGTCTTCCAGCCATGTGGTGTTGCAACTGCGGAGCAACTCATGATCTGTCTCTGCGAGCCTTTTCGTGGAAAGTTGTCAATGCTGTTCAATACGTGTCACTTTCATCCACCTGCCATGGGAGCAACGAACTCTAGAACTTTCAACAATCAGACGCCGGCCTGGACTGCGCGGTTCAACGGCCGTCGAGTGCTGTACCTCTGGCTCATCTGCCTTTGTCTGGAAGCTCCGACCGCTGCATCTGGCGGACCAACCAGATCTTTCCCAGCCGGGATCATGGTAGGAAAGGCCGAGAGGACGGATTGGTCTCGCCCATCCACTTGGACTGGTCCTCTCCTTTTGACTGCACATCTATCGTGTGCCGCTGTGAAAGGGGAGACATCCGGCCGCCAGTACCATCGAACTCCCTCTTTGGCTCCACAGTAATTTCCGTCACATCACCGCCAAGCATGCGAACCACGCCTTACCTTACCTTACTCATCACTGCCAGCAGAGCCCCGCCGATCGTGGAGAGGCAGGCAACTACCTTACTCGAACGTAAACCTCGAGGCTCTCAAACGTTCGCCAACAAAGAATGGATGCCCATGCAGATTCCGGTCATACGAGGCGTGCCCGGATTGGATTCACATAACGCGCTCGCGATCACTGGAGCGACCGAAATCTAAGGCAGCGAGCGGACGACCGCAAATACCAAGTCAAGGAACTCAACAGTACTTTCAATCGGATCAATGAAATGGACAGCACGACAAACTCACCGCCTCCTTTGAGGCGCACGGCGTATCTCGATGGCTTGAGAGGTTTCGGTGCGCTACTTGTCTATATCTTGCATCACATTGGGGCGACACATATGGAGGAGCATCAGGTTCTGGAAAATGCCTTCGGACACCAGGGGAGGTACTACTTTGGCGCGTTTCCATTTGTTCGGATTTTCTTCACTGGAGGCCATATTGCCGTCGGCTTGTTCTACCTCATCAGCGGATACGTTTTGGCGGCCAAACCACTCAATTTTATTCATTCTCGGGACATGGCCAAATTTGCGGAAAATGTTGGATCTGCGCTGTTCCGACGCTGGATACGATTGTTCCTCCCGGTCTTTGGGCTCACCTTCATCTGGATGACGAGCTGGCATCTTCTGAACTTCTTACCCACTGGTGACATGGTGCCCGAACCGACGTACCTCGCGGAGCTCTCCAAATGGTTCAAGGATCAGAAAGGTTTCAGCTACTTCTGGGCCGGGATCGCTCTCAGTTATTACAGCTTCCATGCCTGGTCGATACCTTACGAGTTCCGAGGATCTGTGGTTGTGTATACTGTTCTGGTTGCCGTCGCTGGACTCGGGACTTCCGCGCGCCTTCGCGTTCAGTGTGTTCTGATCTTCTATTTCTTGTTCCTTCTGGACGGCTGGGGCAGCGCCTTGTTTGTCTGCGGCATGTTGCTTGCCGATATGGAAATGCTACACGCCAGGAACGAGCTGCCCAAGTTCTACGCTCGTGTCTTGACGCAACCGAAGAAGACGTACTACTTCCTTCTCCTGGCAGGCATGTACCTCGGCGGCGCACCCGCTGCGACCGACAAGCTTGCGGATTTCAAGGCGTCACCTGGATGGTACTATCTTTCCTTTCTTGTTCCTGGAGCGTGTTCGGACCCGGGCTGGTTCTTTCGATTCTGGGGCGGGACCTTCATTATGCTCGCGATCCCGCGACTCCCGTGGCTTCGCTCCTTCTTCGAGACACGCTTTTGCCAGTATCTCGGAAGAATATCCTTTGGCTTATATCTCGTCCACGGACCGGTCTTATGGTCCGTCGGAGATCGTGTATATGCATCCATAGGTCTGCAGCGTTGGGGTCAGGATAAAACAATACCGCAGTGGATCAATTGCTTTCCGCTTCCGCGCTGGGGAATTTTCGGCATAGAGACCAATTTCTTGCTGGCTCAGCTTTTCCTCTTTCCTCTGACGATATATCTAGCAGAGATCTTCACGAGATTGGTTGATGAGCCAAGTGTACAGTTCGCACAGTGGCTGTTTCGGAAGCACGTCGAGCCCAAGAGGGACTCCGTACTATGATGGAAGATTGCGATTGTTAGAGACAGAATCTACGGACGATACCAACATCGATGTTTACACCGATCAAGCGCAAGACTTGCCAACAGATACGAGCGGACGATGTTCGTTTCGGCATCGTTCCGCCCAAGCCCTTGCCCATCCATGATGAGGCTCTGCAGAAGACCATGTGTCCGATTGTAGCGCAAACCTTGCCATCGGCGAGATCCCTACCTCCTCAAATGCATCGTCCTCCCCGCATCTGCACCGAGCGGAATGGCTTGTTGCTCCACTGCAAGTCCTGTGGAGACAGTCGTCAAATCGGCTAGGTGGACTCGACGATGCAACGACTGCGGCACGATACCAACATGAAAGGACAACAGAAGTTGATCCTATCCTGATGTAGCCAACGCCAGTCGGAGTAATGATCACACGACATCAGGGTATCGGTCCAAAACTGTCTCGTATAGAGCATGGCGTCCTCATGTCAGCTGCGTGGTCAGCATTCGTGGATTGCATGCCCATGAGCCGAATGTCTTCGAAAGCATAGCGATGCAGACGTCGGTGGTTTCGAAGTGCCACCTCGGCCGTCTTCAGGTTGTTCTGCCATATGCATGATGCCTCGATGGCAGATTAGATCTGGCAGTCTTGGCCGAGGCGTGAGGAGAGATTCCAGGATATAACTAGTCGATTCATCGACACAAAATGGAATCGAACATGTGATGCGCGGCTCGGAGCTGCCGTCAACTTCGTGCCGTGGGACACGTTGTATATACACGAGTGAGTTCGTCAAATCATGACCGACAATTTGTCCGAAGCAATTCAAAAAGATCGGGGTATTTACACCGAGCTGAGCATCCACAATCTGTCCTTGGAGATTGGTGTCGTCGAGAGTGCTGGCCCGAAACCGCGAAGATCTTCAGGAGCAAACGAGTCCGAACTGAACCTTCCAGACCCCGGCGGCGATCGATATAAGCATACCAAGCCTAATTCTGACGTGCATGTTTAGACTGTGGACGAACAAGGTGTAAGCCACAAATCCTTGCTTACGGTACGATCGGGTTCTTCAATTCACAATCTTCCCCGCGGCTGTTCCAACCAAGTTTGACCACACCTCCTCCAGTTCCTCAATCGCAACCAGGTTACCCATCGAGCGGGACAGGCCTTGTGGGGAAAACGAGCCGTAGCCCGGTTTCAGTCACAAGCTAAACTGCTGACTTCGACTCAATCCTGGTCAGGACCACTCTTCATTGGCTTGGTCGCAACTCCGGCGTATGATTAACAATCTACTGTCGATGTCACAACCTGGAAGCTTGTCCAGATTGTCAGTGTCACAAGCTTGTCCTGGCCAACATCGCACCGCCGAGGAAGACCTTCGCCCGCAAAGGAGCTGGACCATAGGCGAAGCAGGCTGGTGGTCTACCTTCCCCTGACCGGAAAGCTCACGAGCGACGACACGATGCGGAATGATGTGTTCGGAGATTCCCCTTCAATCTATTCGGAGCACTTGGCGCGGATACCAAGTAAGGTACTCACTACACATCATGCTATATGCTAATTCCCACTCGCTTGCCAATACATGAGGCACCTTGCCATACGTTGCATACAAACTCTTTTCCTCCTTCGTCATTGTACCGGGCTTGCGCTCTACTGTTTCAGAGAATTGCTTGAAGATGGGCAGGCCGACAATCAACAGCAATTTGCAAATGTGGCATCCCTCAAGCAGCACTCCAGTTCCCAGAAGGATCTGGACACTCGTACTTCTCCTCCTCTGCTGCTCCATCTTCTACGTCGGCCGCACACATCTCTCCGGCCCTAAACCATGGTTCGATCACGCAGATATAATTCCTCACAAGATGTGGCAATCATGGAAAGTGGACGCCCTGAGCTTTGAAGACCGAGACTCCGAACGAGCACGAGCGTGGACGGCAAAGAATCCCGACTGGCGGTACGAGGTCCTCACCGACGGTAATGCCGTTGCGTACGTCGAGCAACATTTTGGTCCCGGAGGGTACCGCCGGCCAGACATCGTGAGGATCTTCAAAGCTCTCGACGGTCGTCTCAAGATTATTCAAGCGGACCTGCTCCGCTACCTCATCATGTATGTGGAAGGTGGACTCTGGGCAGACATCGACGCGGAAGCCCTATCTCCCATTTCCAGATTCATACCTTCGCGTTTCGAGGAGAGCTCCGTGGACATGATCATCGGTATTGAGACCGACGAGCCAGACTTCCTCACGCATCCAATCCTCGGCTCCAAAGCCCAGTCATTCTGCCAATGGACGTTCCTCACCAAGCCAGGCCATCCAGCAATGCTCACCCTGATCGAAGACATCCTTCAATGGCTCAAGCGCCTCTCCGCGGAATCTGGCAAAGCCATCGCAGACCTCGATCTCGACTTCGACCAAGTCCTGTCCGGCACCGGACCATCGGCCTTCACCCACGCCATCCTCGCCCACATGTCCGCCACAGTCGGCCGGGAAGTGACGTGGTCAGAGAACTTTCACGACATGTCCGACAGCACACTCGTAGGCGGCACGCTTGTACTGCCTGCGGAGGCCTTCGCCGCTGGGACTGGCCATTCACGAAGCGGCACGCACTCCGGTTCTCGGGCGTTGGTGAAGCACCACTTCCACGCTTCCGGATGGACGTCCAAGCACCCACGGCGTAAGCACCCGGTCTACGGCGAGGTGGAGCGATGTAATTGGAACAAGGCCTGTGTGGAATTGTGGGACGAGAATGTTGGTACTTTTTCGAAGCTGTCGCAGCAGCAGCAGAGCGAGATGATTCGGACGACGCAGGAGAGAGATGCGTGATGAGAGCGTGGAGATCTTTGAATGATTGCAGCGTTTAGCGTAGCGAGTACAGACCAACCACCATGATTTCACAGACATGAGTTTACCATGCGACAAGAGTTCGGAAAGCGATTGTAGACAATCTTGTGGCTTGTAAAGATACATGAACAACACTTCCTATGATCGGACTGTTCCTGACCCTTCCTTAACGCCAACCAAAATGCTCAAAGATCCCACCCATTCTATTCGTTTCAAGCCGTCCTTTCCCAGCTCACAAAACGCTGTCACAAAATGCCAAGTCCTGCACCAAGTCTCCAGCCTTCACATCAATTATTCCGGATGTCGTGTCTTCCACACCAAACGCCAAGAACATCACATCGTCCAAGTAGCCGGTGTACTTCTGGCCCGGCGTCTTCCAGCTCATGGAAGTAACATAAAACGACTCAGTGTGGTTCTCCGGGACGGCCTCCGGCTTGCCCCAATAACGGTTCGCATTGGTTTCTGTCGTGAATGGTCCACGCCCGTGAATCCAGATGGGACGCTGAGAGATGGCGTGCACCTGAAAGGGAGCGGTACGGCGGAATAGAATGACGTAGGGCTCGTAGACGACATGGAAGCTGTATCCGGCTTTGTGCTGGAAGATGTGCATGATGAAGGTGTTGTCATCGGTGGGAACGCAGCTCGAGTCCGCTCGTTTGCAAAGCGTGATGGTCAGAGAGTTGGTCGCTTGATGGATGACTTCTCCGCCGGCTTTTCTCACATGCGGCATGTACGCGGCCATGCATCTTTCATCACTGCGGGCAGCTTGTGGGGCTAGATCTTCTCCGATGGTGCCACTTGGGTCGAGTTGCGCAAACACTCGTTTGGGATAGATGTCGTGATGGACGAACGGGACACCGTTGCCGTCCCAGAAGACAAAAAAGTTCTTCTCGAGTTGGCGCCATGGAGGGGGACGCATGATCTCAGTAGCGTTCTTGAAGAGGACGACCTTAGACCGCTCGACAGCAAACGCATCAAGAACCATGCGGGCGTCATGCAGCCACTGTCCGAAGCAGGCGTGTACGGATTGCGAGCCGTACATCAGGAATGGATCATTGGGACCGTAGAAAAGTCGTGCGTCGTGCGGTCCAGTGCCCGAATTGCCAAATGCCATTGCACCAGTGCAATTGCCAAGTATCGCAGGGTCGGTGTCGAGATCAGTTGGATGCTTATCGCATACCATGGAGCCGTCTATGAAGCTAGCAGAGCAGACAAGCTGTTTGCTGTCCACGTCCGTCGCGTTTGGCCGTAAGTGCTGCGCAACAATGATGTGTTGATCGGACTTCGTCGGGTGCGGAATGAGGTTTGGATTGTAACCGAGTTCTTCGTTCCAGTAGACGCCCATGTATTTTCGATCCCGGGTGGTTAGCGAGAAGATTTCTCGATGATTTGGTTTTTCGCTCAAGTATTCGGCTTCTGCGACATCGTGTGGACTCAATTCGCCCGATTTATGCGCCGGATCTCCTGCGGGCTTCTGTGCTGGCTTTTCAGATGTGACCGGCGTCTTCAGACGATCGTCAGTCTTGTCTCCTACGCTCGGATTTTTTAAGCTTGGAGTGTCGACTTTGACCTCGTCTGGCAACGGAGTCTCCACGTGGCCGATTCCTGCAGCCTGCTTCGAATCCGGATTTTGGACATGTCCCGGTGAGAAGCCAGATAGGTCGTGTATCGATTCGCTCACAGTATCAGATCGCCAGCCGTAAAATAACAGGAAAAGGCACATCAAGGCCAGGGGCGCGTAGAACAGCTTGGGTTTCTGATGCCATCGCGACAAGCGACTCCAGGCTGGTCGATTCGTCCTGTGATCCATCATGAACGGTTCCAGCAGTCTTGGGAGGAGGACTCTTGAGCTCGTGCGCGCGACTCACGACGTCCAGGGGTGTAGGACGGCTAGTTCCAGGGTGAAGGATATTTTCCCGAGGCTTTCAGCTAATCTCTAGCGCAATCTTAGCGTACCAGGATCCTGACCAACTAGGGGGAAAAGTAATATGCGGGGAATATGCTGCCCTGTGGACCAAATGTGGACATTCGTGGGCTGCAAATTGTGGTCGAAGCAACTCGGTACTACCTCCCTGTACTGTAGTTCCGTGCCACCAACCAAACAAACACCTCGGGTTCTCGAACCAGACAGTCGAGACTTCTCATCGTACATACGGCGGTCATGGCAAAATCCGGCATGCTGCTGGCGACCTGCTGGCACAAGTCGTTCTTCGACGTGCGATCAAGACAAAGAGTTAGAACACCTTGAACACACGGCAGGCCCGGACGGCGTAAATATTCGGCCATGCCCCATAGACCGAGTCACATCGAATACGCAACAAAGACTCCCGGCTACATGACCCTTGGCAAACTCATTCCAAAAGCCTACGACGAATCGATATACTACCGATATTGGGAAAGCTGGGGTGCGTTGCTCTTCGTCTACGGTGTTCTCCGCCTGGAATGGATCCAGCGTTGTCTCTCTGGAAGAACGATGAGATTTCTGGGCAAAGTGAGCTTCGCTTTGTACCTCAGCCACCTCGTTTTTCAGAAGACCGTCGGGCATAGACTGATGGCTCTTGTCGGTGGTAAGGTTGTCAGTCCACTCGTAGGGACTCGCTGGGACTATGCATGGTGGATTCCAGACATTGGTCCGACGGGGTTGAGCACGCGGTTTTTGGTATGCGTGGGTCTCGTGTTGCCTCCGAACCTGCTCCTCTCGAAGTATCTGACAGAATTCATTGATGAGCCCATCGTGGAGTTGGCGAAAACGATGACTGCCAGACTTGGCGATAGCAAAAAGAACAGTCTCAGAGATTCTATCGAAGGAGAGCCGATGCTACCTATAGCGAGGAGGAGGCGGAATTCGTTGTAGCAAGAGATCACTAATGCAATGTAATTCGATCGACTAGACCTGCTCCGTGCCAAAGACGGCCGTTACAAAAAGCCCAACACACCCGCCGCTGCTGCCAAAACACCGCCCAGTAAACCAACGTTGGCCGCTGCACCACCCGTTTCCGTGGCCTGCGGATCCGCGGAGCTCGTCGATGACATTGAACCGCTCGAGGATGACGTACCAGTTTCTTGTGGTCGTCCTCCCGTCAACGTCGTCAATTCAGCCGTAGCAGACGACGACAACTCTTCCTCACTTGCTCCAGAAGTCGTAGCCGCAGCTCCACTCCTTCCCAACAGACTCGCTCCAGCGGTGACCGTGACAGGCATACTCTCAAGCTCCTCCGCTGTGTAGGTAGTCGTCGACACACCAGAAAAATTGGCTCCTTCACCTTCATTCGACTCAACGCAGATGGAAGTGGACATGCATTCTTGCGTGCCTGTGAACCCGTCGCCCGAAAGGTCCATGTGGTACGTGCTCGGACCGATGGTCAGAGTTTGGGATGGAAAGAGGCCGCAGTCATTTTGATCGGTCCCTGGCGGGCAGTTGAGGTGAAGGATTGTTGCAGTGCTGTCCGCGGACACGATCGAGGCGACGATAGACTGGTCGTCATAGCCGTAAAATGGAATAGTAAGGATGGTAGACTGGGCGGCGCAGAGATGGAAAAAGGCCAGCAGAGTCGCTGAAGAGGCGAGTCTGGTCGACATGATGAGCCGGTGTTGGGGGCTCCTGTGGTTCAGATCAACGAGTCCCGAGATTCAGCGGGCGAGGAATCGTGAAGTTTATGCAAAGGAAAGAAGAGTGCAGTGCTCTGTTATTCATGCCGTCTCTTTGATTATTGTTTCGAGATCTCGGGACCGACCTCCTGATTGGCGTCGAAAGTATTGCGCTGAAGGAGCGCCATTACGCGAAATAGGAAATGCTCTGTCGATCATTTACCTGATCAAAATAGTCCCGTACTTCTAGTTTGCTGTGAGCGACTATACTGAGTCTTCTTTAAGAAGAAGATAGTCGGTCATTCACAGTGTTGTGATCCACTGCCGTCGCCTCGGACTTGTTGTCCATGCTTGCGGAATCGGCTCCAGCATTTCTCCGTGGATCGAGGTCATGTTGCATCGATAGCAAGACCCACATATAACGCAGGCAAGAATGCGAAAACGCTTTAGCCTTGAGCGCGACTGTCCTCGTGTGGGCGTCATTCGGCCGCCGTTTGGTTCGATGCTTTGCGGTCAGCAGGCCCGGCATACGACCAACTCCGCGGATGAAGATCAACTGCTTCCAACGAGACCCTGACACTCGTAGCACTTGCGAGAGCTCGCCAATGTCCAATCATATATGAACTCATGATACAGACCTGCATCGCGCCAAACGCCTAGCCATCGTGTTCATGAACGCAACTCGCAAAATGCCAACCCCGATCTCATTACCTCTTCCTTTGCGCGCCCTTGAACAGTATCCCGCCAACCACTCCAGCCGCGACCGCCAGTCCACCAACTATTGCCACACCCATCAAACCCTCCTTCGCGACCTTCTCGTCAATCAGTTGGCTCAGACTTTGCGCCTGCAGGTTGCCTTGCTCGATATCCAGCAGGCTGTCGTTGTATCGACGTGCTTCAGCATAGTTGCCTAGCTTGTAGTTTCCCAGCGCTAGGTAGTATAGACACTCTCTTCTTCGGTCAGGGCTTTGGCGGAATATGTCGGAGAGGAGGCGTACGCCTTCCTGTTGCTCGATTCGAGAGGTGGATTTTATGAGGCCCTGTGAGTAAGGTCAGACAACGCGCTGGCTAAATGTTGTTCTTCGACCAGGCGCTTACCCAAGCATAGTTGAACTTGGTCTGCAGCGAGACGTATTCGCCTTCTTTCTCGTACTGTGAGCGCAAGACTTGGAGCTCGGCGGGTTTGAGGGGGCTCTCAGCATCAGCGGCGTCTGGAAGCCAGGGCATGTCAGCGATTGATATGAAGGTGTTGCACGTTGTTGAAGCTAGCTTACACGGTAGGTATTCGTTCGCCATGGTAGGTTGTGTTTGGTGTGGTACATTTGCGAGTGCTGCCAGCTTCACATGCGTCGTCGTCACAGGGTGTGGCGATAGAGTTGTGGCGGTGCAATTCGGGCCGAACGTTGCTGTGTTGACGTGAATGTCAACATTGATCTTCGGAGACACTTTACACGACCACCACGAACATCGGCCTGATCGCAACACGAACCAAATTCTCGACACAACACCGCAAAGATGCTTTTCGATGAGGATCCCGTTAATGTACACCTCTCTCGACATTCACAACAATCACGCATGCTAACCCCACCAGATCATGGCGGAAGCCACAAACAGATTCCACACTGCACCCGACAAGGACTCCCTCAGCCGCGTCACCGAATCATTACACCTCCTCGCCAGCGCTCGCCAGCAAAGAATCGACGATCAAGCTTCAGTACTCAGTGCTCTGAGCCGACGGCTGAATAACCTCAAAAGCCAGCACTCCTACGAAGAAGAACGACACGATGCCGGCAAACACGCGGCAGAGATGCTCAAGATGGACACGGAGAAGTTTCGCATCGCAAAAGGCGTCAACGATGCTGAGATTGAGAGCGAGCGGTTGAGTGGAGAGTTGGCGGCACTGAAGCAGCAATTGCAGACCTTGGAGAAAGAGGGCGTTGAAGGTGGTGCGAGAGGAGGAAGGAACGAGGAACAGCAGGACGCGACGGTGCTGAAGCTCTCATTTTACCGGAGTCTGGGGATTGATATAAGCCAGGATGCGAGTACTGGCGAGTACAACCGTGCCGTGATCAGGAACTCTACCCGAGGCGACGTCAACGTGGTAAATGTGGATGGGACCATGGGCACGAGCTTTTACTCGAATATGTTTTGGAACAGCTTGTGATTGGACGACGCAGTGAAGCGGCAAGGATGGAACTGGATGATGATACCCACCAAATCTTGCGGCACCACAAAATCACGACAGATGCATGACTTCTGGACGGATAGGAATGCGCGGCCACTTGATCGCCAAGCTCGATACGTGCTCTCATGGACCAGAGACCGGGATGTGACATTTAATAAGCAATAGCACTCGCTTGGAAGCGGAGGGACATCAATAGGAGATGAGCCATCTCAACCAAGGAATTGGCAACCCACCCCTGAGACACCAGTGACTTCCCGTGGAAGGCAGCTGAACGGAACTTGACCGTCCAGCGGAGGTAGACTGAGGAGCAAGGCAAGAGGGTTGACATGAATCAATGTCACGTCGACTGGGCGGTGCCAGCAGCACTCGATAGGATGACTTGAACCTTCATATGACTATGGGAGACGCCGAACACAGCAGGCGAACAACTGCAGCGGTCCTTAACCGCGCGAGACAGCGCCTTCTGACCCGCGCATGGGTGCTCAGAAGGAGTGCCTGATGAAAGATCACCGCGGACGCTATTGCACTTTTCGAGGCCAATCGACTTGGCTGCACAAGACGCACGATTGCTGCTCTTACTTCGTTGCCTCACATACGACTACAAACGACTACATATGAACAAAAATTATCAGCACCTTCCATGCTTGTTACTAATGTTGAAGTGCTGATGGCTCCACTGTCCAAGCCTACACTGCCGCGGCGTGTCTGCTGCTTCAAGTGTTTCGCGCATGGCTGGGGCGCTCGCTTCACGATCTTCATCCGCCGTGATCTGATCGCTGTGTGAATTGAAGCTGCGCACGACGTCTTGCTAGGCTTAAAAGACGTCTATGCTATCCGGTTTGATGTCCCATGACGAAGACGGCGTGCGCGAGGTGGAGTCTGCCAGACTTCTCCTCCACATCCCCACAATGTGTTCCAGCGCGCCGACGCCGACCCCAACAAGCATCTCAGTCGGCCCCATCTCGGTCTTGGTAAAAAGTCAAATGTTCTCAAAACGCAGCAAGAACGAAGAACCACGAGACTTGGCAGCACTAGCAACGACGTCACGTCTGCATCGCTAGCACCAAGAAGCAACGATCCTACGACGATGCATGCCCGATTCGCGCGGGCTACCTTTACAGCGCCGCCGTGCTGGCCTCAATAGCGGCATCACTGTCCTTTTTCGAGCCAATTCGCCGGCCGTGATATCCGATGGCTCTGCCATTGCTCAGCAATGTTTCGTGGTATAAGGAAGGACCTTTGGCTGTCCACCGCCAACGTCTCTTTCCTTGATTCAAATTTCACTTACGAGCCGTTCGCCATGATCTCTCAGCTTTTCGTGGGAGCTGCTTTGGCGGTGACTGCCTCCTCAAGAGCATTGAGTCTCAGACATTCCTCCTCTGATGTCTCGCCAGGATACTCTGCGAGCAATGTTGAGATGACCGCATTTGGTCTGACCGCAGACTTGACTCTTGCTGGTCCAGCGACCAACACTTACGGCAACGACATCGAGAACCTCAAGCTTACCGTGAACTACGATACTGGTCAGTTTACAATGGCGTTGACAGCCAAAATCAGCCTCGTACTGATCGAGAACAGAGAAAAGGCTACACGTGAAGATCGAGGATGCTCCAACGATTGCTTACCAGGTTCCCATCTCCGTCTTTCCAACTCCGGATAACTCGAGTTCGGTCTCAGCCAATGCTTCAGAATTGGAGTTCACCTGGGAAGAGTCTCCTTTCAGCTTCCGCGTGATTCGCAAGGCCAACTCGGACGTCCTGTTCGACTCCTCTGCTTCGGAGCTCGTGTTCCAGGACCAGTATCTCCGCCTTCGCACTGCGCTGCCAGCAAACCCAAACTTGTACGGTCTGGGAGAGCACACGGATCCATTCCGATTGAACGCTACGAATTACACTCGGACCATGTGGTCTCGTGACAGTTATGGCGTTCCTCCCGGAACGAACTTATACGGCAACCATCCCATCTACTTCGATCACAGAGGCGCCAACGGAACGCATGGTGTGTTCCTGCTTTCTAGTTCTGGCATGGATGTCAAGATCAATCAGAGTGAGACCGGAGAGCAATACTTGGAGTACAACCTCATGTCTGGCGTGCTCGACTTGTTTTTCATGGCCGGTCCAACTCCCACGGAAGTCTCAAAACAATACGCTGAACTTGCGGGTCTGCCGGCAATGATGCCATACTGGGGATTTGGTCTACATCAGTGCAGGTGCGTTATTCTGTTGCACGACTGGTCACTGAACAATACTGACAAGACGTAGATATGGCTATCGCGATTACTTGGGTGTGGCTGAGGTCGTTGCCAACTATTCGGTTGCTGGCATTCCTCTTGAGACAATGTGGACCGATATCGATGTGAGTGTAGTCAGAGGAGAATGTAGGCTCTCGAGCATACGCCAACTTTTGCTGACGATTGCCTAGTACATGTACGAACGCTACATCATGACGACCGATCCAGACAGTGCGCAGTATAGATCGATACTGTAATGACCTTGCTAACGTGAAGCAGGATTCCCCATTGCACGAGTCCGAGACATTGTAAACTATCTTCACGACCACGATCAACACTATGTCGTCATGGTCGATCCGGCGGTAAGATTCAACGGCTTGAGGATTCCACCAACGATGGCTGACGACGGGATGTACAGGTGGCATACCAGGAACAGAAGTACGACAATCTCACGTACAATACTTTCACTGATGCTCGCGATGATGGGCTCTTCCTATACAAGAACGATGAGATCTACAAGGGAGTCGTTTGGCCAGGGGTCACCGCGTTCCCTGTACGTCTAGCTGGCTCTGTAGCCTATCCTCAGTCCGAATGAGCTTTCACTAACGACTTCCTCCCACGTCTAGGATTGGTTCCACCCAAATACGCAAGACTACTGGACCAACGAGTTCCTACAGTTCTTCAACGCTGACACTGGGGTCGACATTGATGCTCTCGTACGTACAACAAAGTACATACAGCCCTGGGTGTCATAACCTCGCACTGACGTCGTCCGTTCTCTTCTAGTGGATCGACATGAACGAGGCCGCGAACTTCAATCACTTTGGCGACGATGTGGACATGACGGCCGCCGAATCCGGCTTCCCGCCTTCTCGACCAGCCCTCAGATCTCAGCCAAGGCAAATACCAGGCTTCCCGGCCGAGTTCCAGCCTGGCGCACAGCCTTACCCAGCAGACGACCTCGCCTATGCACCTCCGTGGCTGGCACCAGCAAGCAACCCGAACGATGTCGCCAAGCGTCAAATCACTGAAGAGGCACTACAACGTCTGGCCAAGCGTCAAGCATCTTCCACGCAGTCGGGAGCATCTATCATCGGATGCGCCGACCGAGACCTGTTGGCGCCACCGTACCAAATCAACAATGCCAACACTCAGCAAGCTCTCGGAGGACTCTCGAACTCTACACTTGATACGGATATCGTGCATTACGACGGACATGTGGAGCTTGATGTTCACAACCTCTACGGCAGCATGATGAGCACAGCATGCCGAACAGCTATGCTAGCTCGTCGACCAGCGAGACGTCCGCTAATCATCACCCGCTCGACCTTTGCAGGTGCTGGTACCCAGGTGGGAAAATGGTTGGGCGACAACCTGTCCACGTGGGAGCAATATCGTTTCTCGATCGCGGGCATGCTGAACTTTGCCGCGCTCTTCCAAATGCCTATGGTTGGTAGCGACATCTGCGGCTTCGGCGCAAACACTACCGAGACTCTCTGCGCACGATGGGCTACCCTTGGAGCTTTCTACACATTTATGCGCAACCACAACGGTGACACCTCAATCCCGCAGGAGTTCTATTTGTGGGATACCGTGGCCGAAGCCGCTCGCAGCGCGCTCGACATTCGCTACCGTCTGCTTGACTACATTTACACTGCTTTGTACAAGCAGACCAAGACTGGGACACCCGTGGTCAACCCGATGTTCTTCATCTACCCCAACGACACCAACACTTTCGGCATCCAACTTCAGTTCTTCTACGGAGAGTCAATCTTGGTGTCTCCGGTCACAGAGGAGAACTCCACCAGCGTCGAAATTTATTTGCCCGACGATCGTTTCTATACGTGGGGTTCATGGGACGTCGTCGAGGGCAAAGGCGAGACTGTCACGCTGAACGACGTCAGTTTCACGGAGATTCCGCTCCACGTCCGCGGAGGCAGCATTCTTCCCGTTCGCGCTGAGTCCGGCATGACCACCATAGCGACTCGCAAGTTTCCCTTCAACATCATAATCGCACCAGGAAGAGACGGAAAAGCGTCGGGCTCGCTATACCTCGACGATGGCGACAGTATCGAGCAGGCCGCTACTTCGGAGATCACTTTCAAATTTGAGGACGGCTTGCTCTCCATCGGAGGAACATTCGGCTATACCGATGAAGAGCTCCGCATCTCTGGAGTGACTCTTCTCGGATGCGAGAACGCCAGTGGAGCACCGGCGCATCAGCACCACGATGGGAAGAAGCGGGATGCTGAGTCGTGGACCACGGTCGCGGAGGGTGCTTGGACGGAAGATATGGAGAGGGGCGTGAGAACTGCGTATTTGGACGAGGTTCTGACGGGCGAGTTCTCCATGCACTTCTAGAGCATTGAAGAATGAGGAACGAGATCATGAATGTGTATAGTAACAGTATAGAGGAAAAAAATAGTATCAGAAGCATTTCCCAGATTGGAACTAGTCGTGTGCAGGCCCCGGAGGCAGGTCCGGTGAGGGTGTTGCGTATCGACCGATCTAGGCCTGACGTCAGATTGGCGCCGCTGATCACCTGCCACGCGCCTTGCTTCCCACATGCGCATCATCAATCGGATAGTCGAATCCACTCTCCAAGGCTGGACAGGAGTCGAAGAAACTGGAAGTCTCCGACGACCGAGATCCAACCTCACACCGCTACCTCCATACCGCCGAGCACGATCGACATTGTTGCACGGCTTAGCGGGATGAAGACATGACTGCCTCTGAGCCTGCAGTGTCCGCTGCAGCAACACAGGACGCCACTACTACCAAGCCACTGCTACCCGGCCTCGACAAGGACTGTCGACTAGGCCCTGTAATTGGATGGCCGGAGGACCTACGAGCGTACGCCTTGACTATAGCATCTGTACCATACCCGTCAGCTCTGCTTTGGGAGGACGATTTCTTGTTGCTACACAATGATGCGTGGGAGAACATGGGCGGTATCACCGCGCAAGGCCAGCCGCAGAGGGACTCTTTCTCGAAATCCACCCTGGAGACACTCAGATGCGTGCGTGAAGATGGCATACCGGAGGAAGTACGAACGCGCGACTTGATCCGCGAGATCACGTCAGAGAGCAAGAAGGTATCCACTTGCATCCTGAGTCCACTGCAGCCTAACGGCATCATGATCCAACTTTTGCCAAAGCCAAGAATGTATCAGTCCATGCAGATTGGTGGAGGGAGACCGGACAAGGTCGATTATTCAACCGTCATGAACGACGATACCAACGGGGATGGCGAACACACCGACAGCCAAGCTGGCGATAATATCCCAATCGACGAGCATCCATTCTTCCGGCGCTTCGCGGAAATGTTGCCTTCTGGACTGGCCATCTTGGATCGCAACGCTCAAGCTATTTTTGTTAATCAGCATTTCTTCGACTTGACGACCCTACAGCGAGACGACGAGGAGTTCACATCTTGGCCTCAAAGTATTCATCCAGAGGACTATGACCGGGTGATGGGAGCCTACAAGAAAGCTTTCCAGTCCCAAGAACAGTTGAGAATCGAGTTCCGCGCAAGAGACGAGCCGCACCCTTGGAGACTGCTTCTTCTAACCCCCTTGGGCGATGAGAATTTCCAGCACGTGTCTACGCGAGACTCAGGTGGCTTCATTTGCAGCATTGTCGATATCAGCTCAGAAAAGGGCGCCGAGCTTGCAGAGCGCAAAGCCGCGCAGCAGGCACGCGAGCGCAAGGAGCAACAAGAGCGGTTCATCGACATGATCAGTCACGAGATCCGTAATCCTCTTTCAGCAGTGCTGCATTGCGCAGAAGACATCACCGACGCAATATCAGGCGACAAAGCAGAAACCGACATCAGCATGATCCGAGAAGCCGTGGAGACGATACATCTTTGCGTCAAACATCAGAAGAACATTGTCGATGATGTGCTATCATTTTCCAAGCTCGACGCTTCTCTGCTGTCCCTCGTGCCGACCCCTTCTGAGCCCAGCCGCCAATTACAGGTCACGTTGAAGATGTTCCAGCATGAGTTTCGGAAAGAGAGAATGGGCTTTGAATACACGGTCGACGACTCATACAATTCCGCCGAGGTGAATCGTGTGATGGCTGATATACCGCGGATTGGTCAAGTTCTTATCAATCTTGTCACGAACGCGATCAAGTTCACTCAGCGTAGCAAGGGAGAGAAGAAGTTGATTTGCTCTGTTGGAGCCAGCCTGAAGCGGCCGGAGAGCTACCCACCCGATGTGGTCTTCTTCGAATCTGAGAATTCAGCCTACAGGATCGATGCCACGAACACAAAAGAGTGGGGATCCGGCGAGGCGCTCTATATCATGGTGGCAGTCAAGGACACAGGGATTGGCATCAGCCAGGAAGGCCAGCGACGTTTGTTCGAGAGATTTCGACAAGCAACACCGAAGACGGAAGAGGTATATGGAGGAAGCGGCCTCGGACTCAACATCAGCCGTAAGATTTGTCATTTGCACGGTGGTGAAATCGGCGTTAGTAGCAAGGAGGGAGAAGGGAGCACGTTTGGATTCTTCTTCAAAGTCAAGCGGACCGAGGACAATAACAGGGAATCAACGAGCCCGCAAGAGGAGCAGGATGGAATTGAAAGAATCCGCGGGAAAATACACGCCGAGTTGCATAGCCCTGTCTCACCCCATGGAAGAGAGCCCTTTTCGTATACTCCACGCGCGGCAACCAAACCCGAGGGTACATCATACTTCGAGGAGAGGCCCACGGAGGAAGAGGTCGATAGTCCCGCGGCGGTGGACTACGAGAAGGACGATGCATATGGCGACGCGGAAAGGCCTGCGATCTCGAAAGTGCATCTCTCAGGAGAAAGCAAAGTCTCAGACGACGTAACGGGAACCAAATCTGCGGAGCACCAATTGCCAAGTCGGCCAAAGACGCAGCGCACAGGCTCTAAGGCGCATGTGCTACTCGTGGAGGACAACATCATCAACCAGCGAATTGTATTCAGGAAATTGGAAGCCAAGGGCTTCAACGTTACGACAGCAAACAACGGCAAAGAAGCCGTCGATGCTGCGAGGAATGCTCCCAAAGGCTCTTCTGGGGACAAGGGAGCCTTTGATATCATTCTGATGGACCAGGTCGGTGCTGAAGATACCGTGATGTTCTATATGCTCGCTAACACTTTGTAGGAAATGCCGATCATGGACGGCAATGCCGCAACTAAAGCCATTCGCGAACTCGAGAAGCGCGGCGAGGTGGAACGAGTACCCATTCTCGGCGTTACAGCAAACGTACGAGGTGCTCAACAGGAGGAAATGCTGAACAACGGCATGGACGATGTCATCTCGAAGCCCTATATGATCGAGGAGATGGTGAGTTGTATCATGTCCATTGTTTTCCCCGCCCGACTGACGAGTACCAGGTCACGAAGATCAATGAAGTCGTAGGCTATGATGCTCGGGAGAAGCCAGATCAGTCTAAAGAATAGACGCAAGCCGTTGCAGTCGCTTGTTGCAGAGTCGCTCGTTATGCAGCCTCTCTTGATAGATACCCCAGTATTCATGAAGTTCTGATGTCGATTTCCACTCTCCCTTTCGCTTGCTTATCGTCAGGCCTGATCGCCGAGACAGTTCTACCATAGCCACATCGAGCTAGTCCCAATTGAATGTCAATAACTCTGCAAATTTGAAAGGTCATTATCACATCTGTCATCGACGCTGCTCCAAGAACTTTCGAAGCTGTTGCAGAAATTGGTCCTGTCAAATGCAAAGTCACTTGCATTAGCCACTTATGATCGAGAAAGAAGCGCAACATGGTAGACTCTCTCGTGACATATCTGCGAAGCAGTCTGCCCGAGGAAGTCGCCAGCCAAGCCGAAGCGCATCTGAAAAAGCTTGAAGAAGGCGACTACAAAGGCCTTTTGCAAAGCTCAGAGGCGCAAGCACTATTTGGACTCGAAGAGAATCCGAAATTTGATACAGTCAAACTCGAACATTTTCAAAGCTGGAGCGACTTCATTTTCCAGCGTCTGGGCAATTTTCTGGCCGATCGATCACACCCGGAAAAGCAGATTGCGGTTTTCTGCATTGGTTATGCTGCCCTGCTGGCTTTCCTACAGTCCAATGTGACTGGACCACCGTTGGACTTCGTTCCGGCGGAGCTCGTTCTGCCAAAGCATGTGATCGAAGACAAGCAGCGCCGACATGATGTCAGGCAACAGATGCTCGCTGGCTTTACGATCGATGGCATAGCGGCGTACAAGTTGACGCCCAGCATTGAACTGTTGTGTTTCGCTGATGCGGTGATGACAACTCCGCCGGTCCTGAAGAATGTCAAGGCCGCGAGATGGGCGAAGATGAGAGTTGCTTTCATGCATCAGAGACTGCTGTCAGAGGTATCGTCGACCGTCCAAAACGTTGTTTACGATGATCTTGAAATGCTCGAAGAGGATCTGAACAACTCGGGCAATGAGCACCTCAGAGCTGAGTTCCTACTGGAGAGAGCGACGATTCACATTCATCACGGACTGGACAAGCTTGCGCGAGCCGATATAGAAAAGGCGAAAAGCACGCTTCATTTCGAGTTCGCTTTGACCGGCCTGATGGGAAAGCGAACCAAGTTTCAACAAAAAGACACCAGCCAGCTTGTTGTTCTGGCCAAAAGCGCAACGAGTGACGAAAGTATCGAGCAGAAGGTCGCACCCACCAAAGCCGCTCAAAATGGCGAGCCCGCCGTGGCCGAGCCAACGAAGCTTGATCTGAACGACGATACTCTCCTTGAATCAATCTCCTTCACCAAGAAGCCTGAAGAATACACCTCGACCGACATAACAGACATGGAATCTATTCCGGCGCCGCTGAAAGCTCTAGATCCTGCGAATCAACCGCAGCTACAGCCACTGGACTCCATCATCCTGTTATCGCTGGCATCCTCAATCACGAATACATCGGCACAAGACGGTCTGACGAGAGAGGAGACCGCGCCATATGCGACTCGAGTGTTGGATGGTGGAAGCTCGAATTGGCAGGTCTACACCCAAGCTCTGCTGGTGCGAAGCCGAATTGAAGGCTACCGGTCACGAACCATCGAGCGTGGTCTGCTGCAGCTCCAGGCGTTGGTAGACCAGGTCATTGCCGAGACTACAGCTGAAGGATCCTCTGGATTGGAGAATGCCACTCAAGAAGTTGCTGCATCCACCTTCCTACCCAAGGCCAAAGAGTCGGAGAGTGCACCTGTGACTGAGCGACTGAAGTACATCTTCCAGCTCGCTTCACCAACTCGATGGGAAATGGAAGCGGAGCTGGCCGCTCGATGGGTCCAACTCGGAGGTCTGAGATCAGCTCTTGGCATCTACGAGCGTCTCGAGATGTGGGCGGAAGCAGCGCTGTGCTGGGCAGCGACGGAACGTGAAGACAAAGCCAAGAGACTGGTCCGAAGGCAACTCTTCCACACCACAAACGGAGGTCCTGATACTTCGGAGCTCGAAGTCAGCGATGACGAAGAATGGGAAGGGCCAGCTCGCGATCCTCCACCACTCGATGCACCACGCTTGTACTGTATTCTGGGCGATATTGATCAGTCGATTGAAATGTACGAGAAAGCGTGGGAGGTGTCAAAACAACGATATGCTCGAGCTCAGCGTTCGATTGGACGTCACTTTTTTGCGGCCAAAGACTTCGTTCGAGCGGCTGCTGGATACAGCAAGAGTTTGAAGGTCAATCAGCTGAATCACACCAGCTGGTTCGCTCTCGGCTGTGCATTACTCGAGCTGGCAGAATTCCAAAAAGCCGTGGAAGCATTCTCAAGATGCGTCCAGCTTGAAGAGACCGATGCTGAGGCATGGTCAAACCTCGCCGCAGCGTTGCTTCGGAGGGATCCTGACGACGTTTCCGCAACTCCAGAAAGCAACAAGGTCAGACTGGACGACGATGAAGACGACATTGTTGCTCCTCCTCAATCCTCCGCCGAACGCCATCTAGCCCTCCGCTACGATGCGCTCGAAGCTCTCAAGCGCGCCGCATCACTGAAGCGCGAATCGTACCGTATCTGGGAGAACGTCCTCATTGTGGCAGCCTCTCTGCAGCCACCCGACTACACAACAATCCTCTCCGCGCAAAAACGTATCGTCGATTTGCGCGGCCCAACCGATGGCGAGAAATGCATCGACGTCGAAATGGTGCAGATGCTCGTCTCGCACATCATCTCCGAGAACGATACTTATGATCCCAGTCAACCTGGTCTGACACGTATGGTCGTGAGATTTATTGACGAGAGTGTTGTGCCGCTCATCACTGGCTCAAGCGCTTTGTGGCAGCTTGTAGGCAAGCTTGCGCTGTGGCGAAATAAGCCTACTACGGCACTGGATGCAGAGGAGAAGGCGTGGCGGGCGATCACTAGTCAGCCGGGCTGGGAGACCGAGAGTGAGAAGCGGTGGAACGAGGTTGTTGAAGCGACTGTGCGTTTGTGTGATTCGTACGAGAGTCTGGGCCCGAAAGAGCGCACGGAAGGAATGGGTGTCGGAGAGCCAGTGGCCAAAGACTGGAAGTTCAAAGCGAGGAGTGCTTTGAGAGGTATCTTGGGAAGAGGGAAGGATAGCTGGGATGGTACGGATGGATGGGACAGGCTGAAAGCTGTCACGGAGGACCTGAAGGGATAGAGTGAATTCTCGAGACAAATAAATAACTCTGTTTAATTTCCAGCTCCTTGTCTGTCGATAGGCGCCACAGATTACTTCTGAGGTGTCTTCCACTCCCTGTTTCGAACTCTCTCGCAGACCTCCTCCAGAGTTTTTGCCGCCCATTCGAAGTCTGCAAGCGTCAAGTATATTTCCGAGCTGAGTCGGACCACGATCTCGTTGTTGTAGACGATCATCGCTATGAAGGTGTTGTACTCATCTGTGAGGGTCTTTGCCATCCATCTGATGCAATTTGTCAGTCTAGGCCAGGAAAGAAGTCTCGAATAACTTACACCACAATCTTGGACGCCGTAGCGGCATCACTTCCAGCAGCCTGCTCGAACAGACCCGTAAGAGGAACATTGACAAGATTGCACTGTCCTAAAGTGCCCTCTTGATTCTCCATCACCTTGGTATCGAATGCGTCAGCGACTAGCTTTCCACCATCTTTCGCCAATTGCTGACAGTAGGCGAGTATCGCTTCCTCGCCACGCAGGTTACCATGTGCGACCTTACTTCTCCATTTGAGTGCTGCAGGCACGCACATATATGCCGAGAAGTCCAGAGTGCCTGTGAATCCAAACTGAGTGACGAACGTCGATGAGAACGATGGAGGCAAAGGGTTGTTGATCGCGGATGAGCCTCGCGGCACAAAGCCGTGACTGGTCGGCAGCGAGGAACGCATGAGGTGCTGGTTTCTGACTGGGACATAGAAGACGGCACAGCCGCGAGGTACGAATAGCCATTTGTGGCAATTCGAGACGTAGAAGTCTGGGTCAAGATCGTTCAAGTCCATTGGGATGTGACCTACAGAGTGGGCGCCATCGATCAAGCTGAGGACATTATGCTCGCGACACAGCTTTGTGAGGCGTTCGAAAGGGACTCTGACCCCGGGCAGCGAGACGATGGTGTCGAAGATGGCGACCTTGGGAGTCTTGCCTTCCGCCTTGATTCCTCGGACCGTCTTCTCAAAGGCAGCACACAGGTCGTCGTCGGAGATAGGATAGGTGTATTCCACTTGCCGGGCTTCTGCTGGTGTCGTCTCGAGGATGTACTCCACAGACTTCTGACAAGCTCCATAGATGGTTGCGAAGTAGATGATCACCTCGCCCTGCTGGAAGACCAAATTTCTCAGCACAGCGTTGACTCCGGTCGTTGCATTTGGAACGAAGACGCAGGCTTGCACAGGAGCGTTCAGGTATTCTGCGATTGCAGTTCGGGACTCGTTGATGCGTTGAGGAAGCTCATAGCGGAGAAACCAGTCGGGTCGAGATTCGCATTGGTCCTGGAAGTGCCGGAAGATGGTCTTGATTGCTTTTGGGTATGTACCGAAAGAGCCTTTTTGATGTCAATTGGCAGTGCTAATATGTAACTTTCAAGTGAATATTGACCGTGGTTCAAGTTGCGATGCTGTGGGTCAAAGAGGAAATGTTTCGCTGCATCTTCTCCACAATTGATGAATTCGATACTCTCGACATCTGAGTATTGATCGTGCTTGGGTTCTGCTGGACGAAGGGCATAGGTGCCAATGTTCGTTCCAGTCATTGTGAGTATAAGGAAGTTTAAGTTGACGGTGAAAGTCCGAAAGTTGTTAAAGTATCTCAGTTGATGTACAAGGGCGTGCTTGGCAGTGACTCGATTGAGGTCTGACTCCGTTGCTTAAATCCTTCGCCTGCATTCGATAAGATAACACATTTCACGTGAGGTGAAGAAGTACTTGAGCCATCAACGCGTGGTTGATTTGCACCTTCTTGTCACTCCAGATAGCTTTGCCAACTACTGGGGTGGTTTCGACCACTTGATCTTACTTGAAAAACTACCTCTACGCCCAACCTAGCCCCAGTGGAGCTTGTCCATCCTCTGATAGTAATTCGCATCCGTCTCGCCCTCGAATCTGGGCGTGTCCAATGCAGCCTTCCAAGTTCCCAGTTCGCTCCGCGCACCTTCGTTGCTCTCAGCAACAACAGCAGATTTAGTCGTACTTTCCCTCGGATTCAAACCCGTCCCAATCCGCTTCGCCCTTCCTCCTACCTCAGCATGCTTCGTGTCGTAGACCACCAGCCACTCTCCCGCCGGCTCATGAACGGGCAGCTTAAGATCAGGGTTTTTCTCATTCAAGGACCCAGCGAACAGAACTCGAGCATACGCGGGATTCCAAGCAAAGACGGTCTTGCCATCGGCATCCCTTCTCTCAGCAATGGCGTCGACTTCATCGATGTAATAGTGGCCTTTCGGGTCGTCAGACACCAGTCTTTCGAGTTGCTGTTTTATGTGTTTGGCGCTTTCGATGTCGTATCTGAGGTCGATGAAGTAGATCGCGTTTTGTGCGCACGCTGCTGCGTCTAAAGGTCGAAAAACATTGGTCAGCGATGTTCTCCATTCTCGGCTCAACATCCGCGGTTGAACTCACATGGCGTATCAGGCGACAGCACCCTGTTCTCGCCATGCCACATTAAGCCCACTTCGGGCTCGTAGCTAGCCATGAGAGCCTCGTCCAGGACTGGCGTGCCACGGCACAGTTTGGGATAAGTCGTGAGGCGTCTGCAGCCCATAGTCAAAGTGGTTCATCCGACTGTCAACACCGTAAAGAATGCTCGCAGGGCGATTTCGAGGTGTTTCGACGAAGGATCGGGAAGGTTTGGGCGAAGTAAAACCTTGCTTGTGCAGATCGATGGACAGATGCATGCTCGACTGTCGTAACTTCGCTCCTTCGCAGCATCCTGCGAGTAGGGGTAAGCTCATACCTTAGGTGTCCAGACCTCGAGGTTGCGGAGATATGAATCGCCGATGCCAGCATACTCCTGTCATACTCCGTGCTCCCGCCCGCTGGACTTCTCACCCCAACAATCGACCACGGAGAGACTGGACAGGTTCTAAAATGCTTGCCTCGTTTTGCTCCTTTATACAGTGTGACAAGCGCTGCGCAGAAGTGTAAGATACAAAGTCTGGCCAGTTCTACTCGCTCCGAAGACACCAGCTCGTCGTACAGTCAACCCAAGGAAAATGCACCGTATGCGCAGTTTACATGTAAGTCGCGCTCCCCTTGAGCGTTCTGCACCATCTATGCTCAAATTGTCGATGATGGAGCGATTTACTCCTTCTTTGGCGGGCTCTGGACCATGCCAGGTCCCTTGTAGTCTGGGTTGCCGATAAAGGTGATTGGCTCGACCTTGTTTTCCTGGAGGATTGAGAATACATGTCAGCATTGGCCTCTTTCGAGCAGCGCTGTTTCTGCTCATCGATATGGTGTTTCTTGATCTTACCCTCAAATACTCGTTGGTCGCCTCTTGCCATTCCTTGTTCATTGTGCTTGGTGCTGGGCGGGCGAACATGCGAGAGGTGAAGAAAATGGCGCCGGCCGCGCCGACACCCATGAGAGTGTAAATGAAGACCTTGGTGCCCTCGCCTGGTGGAGTCTCGGCACGTGGACCGTGAGGGCCGAATGCAACCCAGTACGCTGTTGCAACAACATGTCAGCCTGTGAGTCTTCGTGTGTTGCCCATGCTGTGGTCAAGTGCATCTTCAATGCCATCCACACATCGCGTGAAAAGCCGGCCTTTCTCCGGCTGGGTTCCCGTTCCACCGCCGTGATCCCCCATCAAGGATTGTGAAGGATTGAAAAGGCATTGTATTCTCAAACGTACCGGCCTTCTTCTCCTGCATCGTGAGCTCATTCCAGTCGACCTTCATGCGATCCCGAAGCGACATCCAAAGCTCGGCCTGCTCCTGCGGTGGCATGGCCTCCCATCTCTTTTCAATGTTGGCAAGTGTCGGGTTGGAAATCGCGTGTGCAGATCGAGTCTGCTGAAGCGATGATTGCCGTGCGAAGGGCGCGAAGGTGGCAGCGGCAGTCCGTCCGCTCTGCACTGTGGCAGGGAGCTGGCGGAGCAGCGGCGCGGTGCGGAGCATCCTGGCGGCGGCGATTGGGGAGCGGAGAGGATGATAGTCGTGTCAGAGGACGATCGAGGGCCGCAATCGAAGCCTGGGCGTGTTCAGGTGGGCGTGGTGGGTACTGCGACGGGGTCTGGCGTGGTATAGATCAATGTGTCGTTGGCTGAAGCAAAGTTGATGCAGCTTGCGGCCATTCGTCTTGGCTTGATTTGGACGATCGTGATTGGTCGGAAAAGGACGTCACCAATATCGAAGCGATCTTTCCCGATGGACCACTTCTCTCCTGACGAGCTCACAATATATCTCTCAACTATTGGCAGAAAATATGTTCACTCAACGCGACTCGATGCTTTCCATATCTGCTACGGGCGTTCTCCGCAAGCTCCAGCCCGAAGACCTCGCAGTCGTGCACAAAGTCAACATCATTTCCGTTCAACCTCGGCAATAATCGGAAACACGCTTTGAAAGCTGTATCATATGCTGTGGCCATCTGTTACTACCTCTATACTGTATCGTTCAACTCACTATGTTACTACACAGGCGCAAAGTTTGACTTCTGTCTAAGTCTTTCGCCGTACTTCATGAACAGAAAAGGGACCGGCAGTCCTAGACATGAGACACCACCCAAGATACTCGCAGCCGGTCCAATGCCCTAGACGGAGAGTCAGCATGATGAGTAAGAAGACAAGAAGCTAGAGCTCACCAAGTTCAAGAACATCGGCCGTGCCGCCAAAGGCAGAGCGCAGCCGAGGATCGATCGCAAGAAAGTGTTCGAAGCGGTGGAGCTAGCAGCATAGGGACCGTACGTGTCGACGAGGTAGTTCAGACACTGCTGGAATATGGTGTTGAAGCCTGCACCGACGAAGCCTGCAATGAAGACTGTCAGCGGTACTCGACGTCGTCCAAGAGGACTTTACCAACCTAGCGCAACGGTAGGCAAACTCCAATGATACCGTGGTGCTGCGGTCCAGCCGAACCAGAAAAGGCCGGCAGAGAATAGAACGCCGCCGATGACGACGGGCGGTAGACGAGCTTCGGGCACTGCTCGCCCACCATTTTTGGCCATTGCTTTGCCATACTGAGCCTGGTTTCCGAGGTTGATGCCCACGGCAAGGCAGACTCCGACGAAAAGTCCTAGGAAGGGTAGCGTTGACACGACCGGACCGTAGCCACGTTGCTCTCTGAAGACGATCGGCACGACTTGGATGAAAAGGTATAAGATTCCATAAACAAACGACGCATAGGACGCAATCTGTAGGTGCTGGTCAGTACTCAATCATGATCACGGAAGGCTCGCAACTCACACAAGCCACCATTGGCTCAGTAACCAGCATTCGCAACGGACGGGCGAAGTACTTGGTGATGATGTTGTTCAGCCGTATGCGCTCCGATTCTTGCGGATGCCAGTATCGATCGTCGCCGGATGTCTTGCGCATCTGTCGAGCTTTGCGCTTGAGGAGACAAGGCCCATAGATTTCCGGCAGCGTAAAGAAGGCGACGCTAACGATCACGCCGACGAAGATGGATTCGACCCATTCCGTCCACCGCCAGCCGAGAGATGGATTGTTGATGATTGCACTGCCGATCACTGGTCCTAATGTTGGACCTCCAACGACCATTACGGCGTAGAATGTGACTGCGATGCCTCGTGCCCGTGGCGCGTACATATCTCCCAATGCAGCTGTGACATTGCTGATGGGTGCTGAGCCGAACAGGCCTGCGAAGAACCTCGTGATGAAGAGGCTCTGAGCATTTGGGCTGAGTGCTGAGCCGATGCTGAAGAGACCGAGTCCTACAAGCGCTGGTAGCATACTCCACTTTCGTCCGTAGACCTGGATGACCGTGAGCAGTTGTTCGACCGATGGCAAACGACTTCTTGTCTCCTTACCTCACTGATCGGCGCCCACATCATCGGACCTGCGAATCGTGTCAGAGTAGGTCATGTGTACTATCAACAAGAAGCCTTACCAAGTGCAAACCCGAGCACATATAAACTGACAGTCAACACGGCGACTTCTTGAGAGATGTTGAACTCCTCGACAATCTCATCGGATCCTGGAGAGATGATCGAGCTTCCAATTGATCCAGCGAGTCTGCTTGCATTCAGTGCATATACAAGGCCGTCGGAGTATAGACAAGACACTCACGCGAGAAAACCAAGCAGTGCTGTTATCTTTGCTTTGTAAAAACCCGACCAATTGTGAGGATCGTCGGGGTCACCTTTCTCAAACGATACTCGAAATGCTTCATCTTTGCCATCAGGGGCGTCCGTGGCTGTCCGCTCTCCGGGCTCAGTGCTGTCTTCTGTATTGTCTTCTGTTGCTTGGTCGTCATCTCGACTGTGCTCGTCATCCGATTTCTCCATCATCGCGTCTGAGTCTGTAGCCGAATTGGGTCTGAACGCCATTTCATCACACTGCCGACATGGTAAATCCTACAAAGACAGGACATGACCGGGTAGGTGGCGCCTGTGTATATATCAAAGAAGCGGACATTGCTACGGAGGTAAGGCTGCCCGGCAATCGGCACCACCGCGTGGGATGACAATCATGGCATTTTTCTATTTTCGCTGCCGGGAAATGTCTTTGGCAGCCGTTGTCGGCGGTCACGACGAGTGACGTACACGTCACAGCTGTCGCCATTCGCTTCGTCGATTGATCGAGCAGAAAGTATACTTTACCAAGTACAGGTACGGCTGTACGTCCAAGTGCTGTTCCTAAACTCTTTCTCAACTCGCTTCAACCTTGCAAAAACGATAAGAAAGAACAGTACCTGCCGTGTGATCCGAGTCAACAGCGGTCCGTAGCCCACTTGGAAAGAAGCGTTCTAGCCGAGCGGTGAAGCAAATCTTGTTGTGCGAAGCCTTTGCTTCATGTCTCCAGTGATTCCGACACGCACGGTAACACGAGAAGTTCGTTGGCGACGAGGAAGAGTGAGATGAGGTTCGCGGAGAGAAGTCATGCTGGGCGATATCCGTGCCCGCGAGCTGAGTCAGCATGTACATCCTGGTCGTCGCGACTGCTTCGCGTATCTCGTGTCACTTTAACCTCAAAGAGCGACTGCCATATCGACGGTGAGATCGCACTCACAATCACAGCTGATGCCTTCAACCTCGATACACGACATCACCAAGCACACTCGACTCATGTCCTTACAACATGGGCATCAACGGGTACGTACCACAGCTTCATCCCGGAAACATCATTCAGACTAACAGTTCACTTGCAGGTTGTGGGATGTGCTGGGTGAGGGGGAGATATGGCACATCGCTGATTATGCCGCCGCGCACTTCAAGGAGCACAAACGGCCGCTTCGAATCGCTGTCGACGAAGCCACATGGCGATTCACGAATTTGACACCGGAGCAGACTGAACGAATTCGCGAAGGAGAACCCGCTGCAAACCCTCAAGAAAAGGTCATTCTCTGGCGTATCCTCCGACAATGGCGACTCAACATCCAATACCTCTTCGTGACCGACGGGTTAAAAAAACCCTGGAAGGCAGGGCGTCACGGCAAGGGGCCTGGAGGCGGTAAAATGGACGAGCAGTGCATTAAACTTCTGCATCAAATGTTCGACCTCTTGAAGGTCCATTATCACCGAGCACCTGGTGAAGGCGAGGCAGAGTGCGCCCGTCTGCAGCAGCTGGGCATCGTCGACGCTGTCTGGAGTGACGATTGCGACGCTTTCATGTTCGGATGCACGACTCTGATTAAGCAACACAAAGTCGGACAGAAACGAGTCGAAGACCACATCCGAGTCTACAAGGCCTCGACGATCTTGGAGCAACTCGACATGGATGCAGACAGTCTTGTTCTCTTTGCATTGCTATCCGGTGGAGACTACGACGAGACAGGACTTCGAGGCTGCGGACCACAGTTGGCGAGAGTCATAGCCAAGAAGTCACTCGGGCTTGCAACGCAAGCAAAATACATGCCAAAGGAAGATCTTCCAAGATGGCGGGCTGCTCTCTCGTACGTTTGCGCGCGGAGTCTTGAGCTTCAACAGGATGTAACTTGCTCTTTGTCTAACAGATCGCAGTGAGGCTTTGCGAGCAGTAGGCAAGGAAATGGAGATTCCTCCTACATTTCCCAAATTGAAAGCGCTCGACGGCTATCGAGCGCCTTCGGTCTCAACAGATGAACAGTGTCACAATTTGAGGGCTTTGCGTCGCGGTTGGGACCTACAAATAGACCAGCCCAAGCTGCGAATCGAGCTTCGACACAGGTATGCGGACGGCTCTCGTGGCCAGAACACGGCTCTTGGAGTCTTCACAACTGATCTCCGGCACATCTCAGATACAATTTCTCCACGCGCGAGTATCTCAAACACCTAGCTCCGGCATTCCTCGCTCAAAAGCTAGCACGCACGAGCTCTGAACAGGGACGAGAGGAGAACCTCTCCTTCGGAGTCGAACTCAAACCTGTACGACACAATAAGAACGTCGATCCCAATGGTCCCGGAAAGTGCGAAGTCAGAATCATGGTTTCGGCCGCCGATCTCGTGGAAGTCGATCTGTCGGTGCAGCCACCCGAGGAGGACTGGACCAAGTTTGCGGCCAAGGACGGCACGCCATATAGTCCACACGAGAAGATCGAGTGCTACTTGCTTGATTGTCTGCTGCGCAACGGCCTTCCCGAGCGCGTGTTTGATGCGCCTGCTGAATCACCAAAGCGAAAGTCGAGATCAAGGGCTGCGGCAAAGGCTTCGCAGGATGCTTCTCAAGATGCACCGGCCTCATCTCTGGACCACGCTGTGCCCGCTGGTAGCGATTCGTCTGTTTATCCGCCGCCTGCCGTGAATCTCAAGAAGCGGGCCAAAGCGCCAAAAGATAGCGCTGGTGCACAGAAGCCATCAAAGAAGAAGCGGAAGTCCGAGGAGGTTATTGAAGAACCATCGAGCCCGCCTCGGCCAGCATTCAGAAGACCGGATGTGCCGACCTTCGCGAAGCCAGCTGCGAAACCGCTTGCAAAGGTAGGTGATCTCTGCGACGATGACGACGACGATGACAACGACGAACCAGCATTGGCCTGGTCAAGCAAGATCACTGCGGGAGACGTCATGCCGTGTGCGATGCCAAATCTGGTCGCTTCGGGGCTGTCATCGACACAAATGTCCTCGTCGCAGCCAGATACTCGCTTCGACATCCAAGACTCGCAAGGACTTTCTGGTGCCAAACACTGGTCGACAAAACCAGCAGCGCAACGCGCGTCATCGACACGGCCGCCAGACAACACGTCTTTCGATCGTGCATCATCAAGAAAAGGCGATCTAATACCAGGCGAGAGCATCGCCCCAGCGACTGTTCGCGAATTACGTCTAGCAAATCTGCTGCGAAACAATGCCACTGTGCCAGAATCCTTGCCTGAGAGCATGGTGAAGCCCCCGAACCAACATCGCGAAGATTTGGAGCCGCGACGACATGTGGAAGTCGTCGATCTGACCTGAACGGATCCAGGAACAGGAGTTTGCGATAGCATCGCTAAATCTGAAGCAATATTGCGTCACTACGAAACAGCTTCATCAGCGGAGGCTTCTTCAAATTTACGTCAGGACAAGTTTCATCAATGTTCATCCTCATCCACAAGATGACGTTTCCTGGTGAACGACCTCGTCTCAGCCAAGATTGGAGTGGTCCCTTGTTATTTCGCCCCTGAGTTCTTAGCAGGAGATGCATTATTAGTCAGGTACAGGGCTATCCCACACGAGTCGCACGCCCTCACAGCCACCCGATCCGTGCGATTTTGATGTTTTGCCTATGCCACGCAATGCAACACTGCCTTGGTTGCTGTCGGTTTGAACTTGTCTTGGAAAAATATGGAACCCAGGAGCATGCTTCATAAAGAGGCTGACAGCGCCCCGACCCAAACCTTGACTTCCTCAACAACCACGCATCTGTCATCTCCTCAACCTTCAATCATCTCACTCGCGGACTTCAATCGACCTCACGAGCACTCCGATAACCCAACGAAGACACATCCAATCAGCCGATCAATCACTCAACCATCAACATGCGCGTCGCTGCCTTCATGATTGCTGGCCTTAGTGCCTTCGCCGTTGCTCAAGATCAGGGTGGCGCAGGAACTGGCGCAGGAACTGGCGCAGGAACTGGCTCGGGCACTGGCTCGGGCACTGGCTCCGGTGAGGGCCAGGCCAACGGTGCTGCCAACGGGGACGTCTCGGGCTCGGCCAACGGTGACATCTCGGGCCAAGTCAATGGTCTCCTGGGCCAAGCATCTCAGGCGCTCTCCAACCTCGCCCCAGGTCAGACCGCCGAGACCACGGGCGTCGCTCAGACCGCCACAGCCACTATGGTAAGCCATTGTCACCTTCCTCCCCGACCATGACCATCATCAGGACTAACCCCTTTCCACAGGGCTCCATGTCGGGAGGCATGACCATGACCTCGGACAGCGCTTCCCTCAGCTCCGCACAGGCCTCCGCGAGCAACGAGGTCAGCTCCCTTTCCTCGGAGCTTTCGAGCGCCTCCAGCGACGTTGCCAGCTCCATCTCCTCCAAGATTTCGTCCGTCAAGGCCAGTGCTTCCAAAGCTACCAAGACTGGAACTTCTGAGGCTATGGCACCAACCAACGGACCTATGGTCGCCGCCGCGGCGATTGGTGGTGTCGGTATGGCGGTTTTGGGAATGTTGTAAATGGGGGTATCGTGGTGGACATGAGAGACTTGTAACAATTAGCGGAGTGAGCCTGGACACAGTCAGTCATTACGGCGTTGGCACGAACCCTTACTCAGGTTGATGAGGCGAAAGCAACGGCGTTGGAAAGGTGCTGTCGTGATTCCCCAGTGTAAAATTACTGTTAGCGCTTAATATGGATTATTGAGTCTTGTCCATGCGATCACTGCTCTCAGCTTTTCGTCTTTTGATCAATCGTTCGCCACTCCTCCACTGTTAGTCCAAGACGGGCTCAGTCCACTGGACTTCGACATTGCGTCGCTTTCTATACCACGGAGGGTTCAAAGCCGCATCGATCTTCCGCATCGTAACCGAGCTGACATCGCCATTGATACGGATTAGCTTATTTTTGCCTACATCCCAGGAGTACCCTTCCGGCGTGTGGTACAAATGGATTACAGACCCGCACCTTTCTTCATCCTGTGGGATCGACGAAAGTTCTCGATGCGAACTTGTTTTGTCTGGATCGGCCTTTTGAATCCTGAGTGAGTGGTTTTGGTTTCGGACCAGACCTCTGAAGGCAAGAAGATCCCGACGTTCTTCGGTCGTCTGATTGTTGATCAACGCAACGTCACATCGGAAATTTGTATTCCGGTCCATGGTACTGGGGTTGACTTACTACTTTATCTGCATTGCACAGAAGTAGCAGCTCGCCGAAATTGGTGAAGATAGTCAGAGACCTCGGAAGAAATCTTCTTAGCAGGATCAACCTGTACATGCTCGGCATCGATAGCTGCTCGGAAGGGATCAGATCCATGTAGTGTGGCGTTGAAGTAGTCTTCTTTCAACGCCCTGATGGCGGATATCAACGCATATGCTTGTGAAATTGAGGTCGAATTGGGTGGACAACACACCCTTGCAGCATCCATTGTCTTCTGACACGAATTTCCGCGTGAGTGACGTCTGGGACTTGATCATATTCCTGGCTTCGGTGATGTCTTTCCCGACCGTGAGCACTGTGTTTACACATTCCCCTAGATCCTTACCACGAGCGTCCATGTGTAGCGTCAGCGCTTCCAGTAAAGGATTGAGATTAAAGCTGTTGATTTGTGGCGGATTCGCGAGGGACACTTGGAGCTGCCCAACAGACACCTCGCAGGTGGAGACTTGAGCTCGGAGTGACTCCCACACTTCGCTGATACCTTCGACTGGCTTCCAGGCTGCGTTAACTAACTGGCGCACAATCCTCCGCAGCCGAGTGTCGACACGCTGAAAGGCGTTGCAGAGAGCACGAACATCTTGTATCAGGCCACATGTCTGCGCCGTGTTCCTGAAATTGTACGCATGAGCCCTGTACCTGGAAGAGGTGAGACCCATAAGCGGGTCGCAGCTTTCTGTTCTTGCAAAAGCTTTGCCAGTTCCATCGTATCGTCGTAGTGTCGCGGCCACGCTTGAAGCGGATTTTGCTGCTTGTGCGGCAGCGCTTGCTATCTGCAGGACTTTGATGGGTTCCATGTCTGTGCGAATTTCGTGGTGAGTTGATAAGTATGATGAATGAGCTATCAGTAACCGGATGCGCATGATACAGCTTATCAGGCGCTTCGATATCACAGCCACCACGGGTACCGATCGACGGATGAATCACACCAAGTTGAGGCCGCTGCGACAGCCGCTGCGACACTCTGTGCCTGAGTCACCATCCTTCCTGGACCATGGCTGGCGGCGACTTGTACATCGATGAGCCTGTGCACCTTGCGTGTGGAGGTAAGGTCGAGGGTACAGCGAGAAGTCAGAATCAAACACAGTACCCTCTGCCAACAGGCGTCGGACCCGCTTTTATGAGACGCATGATTGGTGGGCAAACGACTTCACCTCAAAGACGCTAGCCGGGCTACCTTGCCGATTAACATATCTGCAGACCACCCCGGACCTGTGACTCCATAACATCGAGTAGGTATTGACCAACACGTCGGTAGAGTTCGTGCAAAGAGCTTAGAATGTCAAAAGAGCCGAATCTGTCCCTCAACCACAGTTCGAAGATCATCATCGTCGGCGCCGGCGTCTTCGGCCTATCAACGACCCTCCACCTCCTCAAAAGAGGCTATACAAACATCCACCTCTTTGACCGCCAGCCCTTCCACTCAAATCACTACTCCGAGTCCGCCGGAGCTGACGGCGCAAGCTGCGACATCAACAAGATCGTCCGAGCATCCTATGGCGGGCAGCAGCTGTACCAAGACCTCGCCTTCAAGGCAATGCCAGAATGGCAACGATGGAACAATCAACTCGCTGCAACCCCGGCATCTGAGCTTCCAGAGTCTCTGTCGCCAGATCTCAAGCTGTGGCACAATGTTGGCTTCCTCCGACTGAGCGGCGGCGTTCGCGGTTTAGCACAAAGCGAGATCGACACGCAGGCAAACTTCCCAGCTGAGATCAAGAACACACAATACCGCGTCTCCGATTCTGAACGAAGGAAAGATGCCCTGAAAGCCGGTATACCGTCTTCAAAGCTCGATCCCTTCGATCGCCTGTCCCGCGATCTTCCCATAGATGGCATCCTCGACACAACAGCAGGCTTCGTCCTCGCCAGCCACGCCTGCGCCTGGGCATTACACCTCTGCCAGCGATCCGAACACGTAACAACCCACTTCGGACCCGACCACACTCTCCACTCCCTGCTCAAAACCGGCGACCGCGTGACAGGAATCACAACAGCAGCCTTCGAACGCCACACCGCCGACTTCGTCCTCATCGCCTGTGGAGGATGGACACCTTCTCTCCTGCCAGAAACCGAACAACTCCTCGAAACGACCGCTGGCAGTATTCTTGGCATCCACGTCCCAGAATCCAGACCCGATTTACGAACCAAATTCTCCGGCGACAACTTTCCCGTCTGGTCGTGGGACATGGGCGGGTATGGTACAGACTCCGGCGGCTTTGGAGGCATATACGGTCTTCCCCTGACGCCAGATAATATCCTCAAAATCGCCTTCCGAGGAGCAAAGTGGACATCGTACACCCGTCCTTCTCAAATGCC
The DNA here is from genome assembly GCA_000983655.1 of Zymoseptoria brevis. NCBI lineage: Eukaryota > Fungi > Ascomycota > Dothideomycetes > Mycosphaerellales > Mycosphaerellaceae > Zymoseptoria > Zymoseptoria brevis. Next base: position 69,158 of record JYJE01002525.1, on the reverse strand, counting down.
ATCTTCCTCAACGAAAAAGACCGCCGTCTCGTATCCCGAAACATCCCTAACGCAGATCCCAGCGGAAGCAATGCGTGTCCTCCGCACATTCTGCGCCACCCACCTCCCCGACCTTCTCACCCTCGACCTCACCACCTGCCGCCTGTGCTGGTACACCGACAGCGTCGACAACTCCTTCCTCATCGACTTTGTGCCGAAACACGAGAATCTCGTTGTTGCAAGCGGCGGGTCGGGACATGGGTTCAAATTCTTGCCTGTGTTGGGCGAGCATGTGGTTGATGTTATGGAGAGAAAGAAGTCGGCGTATACGCGGCTTTTCGCGTGGAGGGATGTACCGGAAGGGAAGAAGAATGGACTGGAAGAGGGCCCAGAAGGCTGGAGGACGTTAGATAAGCAGGCTATGGTCGGGAATGAAGCGTGGAGGACGGGAAAGGGGCTGGAGGAGAAGAGTAAGTTGTGATCTAGCAAGGTGAAAGTGTAGTGAGCGAACGGATAGTGGTTCTGCGGCTGTGATGTTACATACTCCGCCCACTCAATCGTTTTACAAGCCGTTCATCAATTGGACGATCAGTCGTCAAGTTCATTGTCAAAGAACGACAGTGCTTCTGACACCCAACCCACATCTACTTCTTTCCTCCCTTCTTCTTCGATGCCACAACGCGGAAGTTGCCATTAGCCTCCTCCTTCACGGGCTCCTTGCTCGGACCCTTCTTTGCGACTTCGTTCCAACCACCAGTCTTGTTGTCTGCGGCGAGAGCTGGCGATGCGCTCTTCGGAATGCTGGTGTCCACAAGACCCTTGTCGGCAAGACGCTTGCGGCGAATGAATTCTTCGGCGAAGTGGCGGGAGTCGATCGTGTTTGAGACACCATGCACAGCCTCGGTGATGACCTCGCTCTCGGGTGGGAGGATGACAAGCGTTCCGACAAACTCATCGACTGCAAAATGTTAGCGCACTCGCCTGCAAGAAGATAAGAATACTTTTGCTCACCATTGATTCCCTTTTTCAGATCAGGCCTCAGCTCATTGATAGCCCACTTGCGGAACTCATCGTGAGGATTGACAGCACCCGGGTTGGCCATCGAGGCTGAGCGGCTGACTGGAGCTTTTCTGACGAGTGCGGGAGATGCAATCGCAGCAGGAATGGATGCCGCGGCTGGGAGCACACCCTGACTCGCAGTGCGCGTGCCAGCTGGGCTGATCGCTGGACCACCGGGAGTCTTGACCTTCCCGCTCGCACCGACAGTAGTCCACGCCGAACCAGGAGCGTTCGGGTTGACTGGAGGAATGGTGATCTTGCCGGCTAGAGTCGCGTAGCTCTTACCTACCGCGGGAGCAGGCGCAGCGCCCATAAGACTGGCTTGGGCCTGAGCGGCGGCAGCAGCGGCGGCCAACTTTCTCTTACGTGCCTCTTCCTCCTTCTGAATCTGAGCTAGAGTCTTGGACGCGGTTGGTCCAGCAGGTTTGGTAGCAGTCTTGGCCCATGCAGCAGGCATAGCGCCCGTTGGCGTGCCTACAGTTGGCGTTACGGCACCCCAAGTAGAAGACGTTGGCAGACCTGGCTGAGGAGCAGTGTTCACGTGGGCTTGAGCCTCCAGCTCGCGTTGAAAAGCAGCACGACGAGCGGCTGCGGCAACCTCTTCCGCTTCAGCAGCCTTCTTAGCCTCTACCTCTTGAATCTCCTTGAGAGAAGGTCCGCGAGACGCTTCAGCTGGCTCCTTGGCCCATGGTGCGACCGCGATACTGGGAGTATCAACAGACGGAGTCGAAGAACGATCGCGAGAGTCGGTCTGAAGCTGGTCAGCGACGCTCTGCCTACCAGCACGCTGTGCAGCTGGTGCTGGCAATGGAGACTGAGATGGCGCAGGTGGGAAGGGCTGAGGCAGGCCAGGCTGTTGAGGTGCCGGCGAGTGCTTGGCCGAAGCGGCTTTCTGGACTTGCTCGGTCAAAGAAAGCGGCTCCTGAGGTTGCTGCTCTGCCGTGGTGGCGGCCTTCGTCTCAGTGGCGAGGGCCTTCTCCTGTGCTTGATGAAAGCGAGCATCGATCGTGGACATCGAATTCTGTTGCTGCAATTGCTGGAACTGCTGCAGGCGCTCGTTCGTCTCCGGTCGCTCATCAATGTTCTGACGGGCGTCATGCTCAGTCTGCTCTTGCTGCAATCTCGCACGATCTTGAAGCATCTGGTGGATCTGCTTGTCATGGTCGTCCTGGCCATGCTGCTGCGCTGAGAAGGGCTGTCCGGGAGCGCCAAATTGTCCAGCTCCGATACGATTGCCCCCAAGGTTCAATCTGTCCATGCCTGGGATCTCTTCTTCGCGGATGTTTCCTAGAGAGTCAATGCCTGCGCCGACGGCGCCAAGGCCACCCGCCTGTGGTCCACGGAAAGAGTTGTCGAAGAAGCCTTGACCAACCGGACCACCAGCAGCGGGACCCTGGATAGGGCTAGGCTGGTAGGCGGTAGGGCTTGCGATGCTGCCAAAACTGGGCTGAGACTGCAGACTGTGCGCACTCGCATGGTGGTGAAGCTGACCGGCGAGCGAGTGCCCGTGCATGCGCTGAGCTATCTGAGCTTGCGCGAGATGTTCCTTCTGACGAGCCATAAGATACTGCTCCTCTTGCTTCCTACGCTCAAGGGCGTTCTGCTGATCGGCGGTCAAAGTCGTCCCGAAGCTTGGGAAGCTGGAAGCAAATGGCGGCTGAGCACCTCCAGCCACTGGAGCAGGGCCTGAAGCAGGTCCAGCACCAGCCCAAGGGGTAGCGGCAGCGGTCGACGGAGCACCATGAGGGATACCAATCTGGGGCACCAAAAACGGCTCACGAGAGTTACCAATGCGACGAATCAGCTGAGCCAGAGGCTCGTAATCCGGGTCCTCATACTTCTTGACCAGCAGCTCGGGCGAGAAGAATCCAGCCTTGTACCAGTCGTGCATTTCCAGACCGGACCAGGGGCCTTGAGTCTGTCCCTGCGGATCACGGTAGATCCATCTCATACGATCGGGCATGACCATGGTCCGCTGCTGGGGAGCAGGAGGCTGGTTGGAAGCAGAGCTACCCTGAACCTGAGATTGGCCGTGGGATTGAGAATTGTCCTGTTCTTGGCCAAATTGACCGTCTCCAGTGTCTTGCTGTCCGGCAAACCCCAGGTTGCCGAATGGACTATCCGTGCCCCTGCTCTGGTCAAATGCACCGAATCTACCATTACCGTCATCGTGATGAGCATCGTGCTGGCGCATTGGATCCTGCATACTGGGCGGGAACATGCTAGCCATGCGGCTTCCTCCATATGGCGCTCCGGGTCCACCAAGCATACCGGCCCCAAGACCAGCAAGTCCTGGAGATTGTACGTCCGACATGTTGAAGAGGCCATTGCCAAAGGCGTTCGACAAACCAGCAGTCTGCCTTCCAGGGGTGCCGAGACCTGCTTGAGAGGAAGGCCATCCTCCAGCGCCTACATTGCCCAACTGACCAAGGCCGCCCAAGCCTCCAAAGCCACGATTGGGACCAACGCTAGAGGTTTGACTACGGTCACCCGCAGGACCGCCGGGTACCCGTCCAAGATTTGGCAGCGCACCGAGGCCACCCAATCCGCCGAGTCCAGGCAGATGAGCGTTGTGGGATTCGCTGTTGTCGTGTTCGGATTCTTCAGTCATGCGATCCACGCTTTGCTGCTCGGGAGATTGATATGGGTTTGTTCCTGTAGGACTCATCGGTTCGGCGTTACCACCGGCAGACTGGCCGGCGCGCGTGTTGCCAAAGTCATGCGCTGTGTCAGAAGTCATGCCAAAGGCGCCGAAGCCGAAATCGTCCTGTGTGCCTTGGCGGCTGGGAGTTCCAAAGCCGCGATAGCCTTGCCTGGGGTTCGATGGACTGGCATCGGCGTCCGCAGCGAGGACTGCGCTGCCACTTGGCTGGTTGTCTTCAGCAGATTCCGATGGACCACCACGACCTTGAGGTTGCCAGGATTCATTTTCATTCACCCTAGACAATCCGGTCATGCTGGCCTTGCTCTCCAATGTCCTTTGCGAAGACTCCTCTCCTCCATCTTTGCTCAGAACATTTTTGAACCGGCTTTCCGCTCGGCCACTTCCCAACGCGCGGCTCTTCTCAGCAGATCCAGGCAATTGTCCTGCACCACTACCGAGACCAAAACTAACAAAAGATCCCATTGGAGACATTCCCGCGCTTTGAGGGCCAGCAGACCAGGGCGACGTGGGGGCTGCGAATCCAGCAGAGAGAGGTCCGTTGGGATTCCGCTTGATCGAGCCAAAAGGGTTGGTACTTTTATCCTCACTTTCACTCCCCTCTGTCTTGCCAGCGTCTTTAATGTCGGTCCTCCGGCGGAGTAGCGAGGCAGGCGGCGACTGAGCACGGGTGTCGTCACGGCCGAAACCTCCCGGCGAGGAGACGTTCTGCGGGAAGGGATAAGACTCACTGGTCTCACGGCGGCGACCCGCACCTCTAGTCAGACTAGGGGAAGGGAGTCCGTAACCACCAGGACTAGCAGCATTGTTGGAGATCGAAAGTTTGTGGCCACCGAGACCATTTGGAGGTTGGCCGTCTTTGTGAGGGGCCGGGGCGGATTTCAGAGGGGTGTTGACGGACGTCGTGAAGAACTATCACCGCAAATTAGTATTCGCTCTCCACTCTCCCATGTGTGGTTGTCAAAGCTCACCTCACGCTCTTCATCATCCATCTCCACCAATCCTAATGGTTCGACGTTCCCTTCTCGATCCCAGCACGCGTCAGGTCCGTTCTGAGCTTCGCGAGAGTGGTCATTCCTGCCCCAACCTGACGAATTCCCATTGGTGATGTCCGGCGCCCAGCCACCCACCACGAGATTCGGCAGGCCGTCCCGCAAGCCGCCCTCTGAACTCAATTGGCTCTTGTAGATGTCGAGGAGCTGTTCGCGGGTGTATCGAGTGTCGGGAATGGTGCCGTTGCGATGCGGAGGGACGTAACGCGCGGGTTGGGAGGCCGCGCCGTCGGTTTGTAGAGTTGCAGAAGGTGTCGTCGTGGCGCCCGATGGTCGACGGAAGGTCTGGGTCGCTCCGTTCGTTCTACGAGCCCTATAGATCACACCATAGATGTCAGTAAAATGTCTTGGCAAAGGAAGAAGTGTCTGTCGCGTGTGCTCGCGGTGACGTCGCGCCACTCATGGGCTTGGAGGAAGAACTCACCAGTCGGAAGCTGGGTCGCGTGGTGGATTGGAATTTGCATTGGAGTTGACGCCGGCGGCAGCGGAAGCGAAGGAATGCGCCATCTTGTTCGAGTGCGGATGTGCGAAAGAGCGAGAAGCAACGAACGCGAGTCGGTGGTTGGAGGATGGCAGCTGGTCCAGAGGAGGATGCTGCGAGTCGGCGGTGTTGATGGATGGCGGAGCGGAATGACGAGCGGTGATGGTGATATGGTACACGGAGAGGGGATTGTTACAATGCGATGGATGGACGGCGTGATGGACGATTCATGTGGGAGCTTCTTTAATGCTGTTGTGCAGATAATAAGTGTGGCTGCTTGCTCCAAAGTGCTGCAAGAGCAGAATCGGAGGAAGCTTTGCCCCATTGGGACAATGTGCTCCTCGGCAGGCACGGAGAGACGTTCCTTGCATTGTCGAATCGGCATGACTTGACGCATATAAGGGACTTCTCGGGGTAGGTAGTCTGCGTCTTTCAGAGTTCGTACTGATGTTTCATATATGCATGATACGTGCCTTTGCACTCGTCAGGTTCTTCTCACTTTGCTGAACATCCATTGCTCTTGTTCATGCCTCAGGCCGCCCACGAGCAAGCAGCGTCATTTATGTCGAAATTGAACCAGACAAGGTCAACATGACGGCAAAATCTTCCTCTGTTGAGCGGAGCGATCGTGCCATTGCAAAATTCTGTATTCTACGATATCATCCAAGCCTAAGGTATTCACTAATCGCATGGTCCCCTTTTTCGTGACTGCATGATGTTGTCCATTGCTGCTGCCCTGTATCCTCCTCCTTATTCATCACCATCGAAATGCTCCCGCACGAGGCGTAATCTATACTGCCTCCTAGTTGTACCTCCACGTCTCGTGCCCTCCCATCTGCGGCAACATCGGACCGTACCCAGCACCGGGCGCCTGTTGTTGCTGTGGCAGCTGCTGTTGGTATTGCTGCTGCGGTGGCGGGGGCTGTTGCTGGTACTGTTGCGGTTGGTAATGCTGCTGCGGAGCTCGCTGATTGACCATGTATGACATGTCTGGTCGAGCCATCGCATTCCAGTGCGTCATGTTGTTCGGCGTCTGACCACGAGAATGTGCGTAGCCCGGAGTGTTGGGATCTGACAGTGGACTTGGTGTCGGCGCCTGCGGGCTGTGCCACATCTTTGCAGTGTCGTACGTCTGGCCAAAGCTGTTTCGTGGAAAGCCGGTCGAGGGAGAGTATGCCTGGTAGCCCTGCTCTCGGAGCATTCTCGCGTGGGCGCCTTCGCGACTCGCCGTGCTCGGAAGACCTTGGATCTGTCGCTGGAACTCCTGCGGAGTCTGGTGAGAAACCTGCACGTAGCGCTGGGAAGCTGGCTGGGATTGTGCTTGTTGGCGGTATGCTGCGTCCGCGGCCGGTGGCGGGCCAGTCCACATCTTTGATGGCGGCGTCCACTGTTGGCTACTTGACCTCGCGGCGTCGCCCGAAATCGAATTGGAAGGAGTGCGACGTGAGCTTGGTCCATGCTCGTCCTGCGTGTGCAGCTCGAGGGGCTGATATTCCGGCGCGAATCCACCTCCGACAGGGTATGGCGACTCATATACCTTGGGTCGGCGACCGAAGCTGTTCATGAGGTACGGATACTTTTGCAGATTCTGGATGTATGCCACGTCTGTATGCGCATCGTCGGACGTTGTGGGGTCGGCGTGAGTAGCGTTAGGAGATTGGCGGTTTTGCGCAGCAGATGATGGCCGGCTGCTCGCTCCTGGCGCGTATGGATTTGGTGGCATAGATGTTCCATTGCCAGGCATGGTACCGCCGTGTGGAGCCGCTCCATAATTTGGCGCCATTCGCTGTTGCGAATGGGACGGAGTAAACCCTGCATTCTCGAAGACTGGTCGCTGCATGGTCTGAGCACCCTGGGATTGTCGCCGGAACGACGAGTACTCGCCCTGATAGGCCGCCGGCAGTGTCTTCGAGGAGTAGTACTGATCAGATGGGAACGATCGCAGCGGGGTTGGGGTGCGGCTAACATCGTTGTGCGGATAGCTATACTGCATTGCTTGTGGGTATTGCTGATGCAGCTGGTGTGGCTGGATCTGCTGCGCTTGCGGCTGTGCTTGGCCGTATGATTGGCGATGGCCCTCGGCGAGAAAGCTGCGCTGGTTAGCCAAAGCCTGGTAGTCGACAGCACACAAGGCGTTTGGCCTCGCCGGGTCCTTTGGCTTGTAGACATACGGTTTTACGCTGTCGCGCGCCGCCGCAGCAGCATTCATGGCGACCGCATTTTGAGCCGGCTGTATGCGCATGGGTCCAGATGCATTGGAAGCAGGCGGCAATGACTGCTTGGCTGGCGGATAGTTGTAGGTGGGTTTGGTGGCCATGCGATCCATGAAGTTGGCCTTTGGAACTGCCTTTGTGCCGCCTGGCTTGTCCGTGAAGAAGACTTTGGCTTCGGTCGAGATCTTTGGAAGGTAGTAATAAAGTTGATCCGGTGAGGCAAAATCGACCTTGAGCTTCTGCGGTGCTTTCAAGAGGGAGCTTTGGTAGCCTGGTGGTGGGGTGTGAAGGTTGTAGAAGTCGTGCCACTTGTAACTGGGGTCGTTGTTGAATAGCTCATCTTGTGTCGGAACACCATCTTGGCGATTCGCGAGGGAGAAATTCATCTTGTGCATGTTCTCGGGCATGGGAAGAGCGCTGGCGGATGGCTTGGGTCGTACAGAATCGTCAGGGTCCAAGACGCAGACGTATTTGTACTCGACTTCCACTCGCTCCCTGATCAATCGTTAGCTTCGAAGAGATGCGTCCATCTAACAATGTGACAACTTACCCATCAGGCAGAACATCAACCACAAGGGTCAATTCGCTCGGCCGGTTCTCGATCACCAGACCACCAAAGACCTCAGCGCCGACATACTGCGCCTGCACCGTGTCATTCGGCTTGAGCTCCTTGGCAAAGTTGTTGATGCGCTTGCTGCTCTCCATGGCGTCCAGATTGGGATTCTTCGGCATCTTCGGCCTGTGATATCGGCAACGGAAGTCGTAGCCTTCCTCATAGTACTCAGTGCCATCCTCGTCGAAAGTTGGCACCAGACCAGAATCCACAAGCACACCGGCGGCCACCGCGCAGCTAGCGTGGAAGGCTCGCGTGCACTTCTTGGACGAGCACTGAAAGCAAGCGCCACGCTTGGAGCGGCAGTAGTTGCACTTCAGCTCCAACCTCGCCTTGTCGATGTTCGCTGCACCACAAACCTTCTGCTTGCCATTCTCGGTCGTGATGAATGTCTCCGGGGTGTATAGAGCACACGACAGATGGGCCTTTTTGCCATTGTCGGTGGGCAGCAGTGGCTCCCACGGATTGTCGTTCGGACACATAGTGCACGGCTCGCGGGTCGGGGCACGAATGCGGATCCGAATCTTCTTCTTCTTTTTCGGCGCTTCTTGCTTCGTTTCGCGCTTGCGTTTTTTCGAAGGTGCCTTCTGTCCTTTGACACTTGCAGGCGGAGATGGTAAGTTTCCTCCGTCTTCATCTTCAAGATCGTCTTCCTCATCTGTCTCCTCGTAGTACTCCGGTGTCGGCTCACCACGCAACTTCCGCTCGATCTCCGAAACATCAACCCAAACATTGTCCGACTCGCAATTGCATTTGCGAGCGATGCGACCATATTCAAGCCATGACTCGGTAGCGAAGTTGACCGACTCGGCGCAATTGTAGCCGATGTTGTAGCCCGAGTGGTAGCCATATGGATATGTGATAACGAATTCGCCCTCGTAATGGACCAGCTTGTTGACCTTGACGCCATACTGCTTCTGCAGGACATCGGGAGATATCAGGTAGGTCTTGTGCCGGAGAAACTGATCGCAGTTCTTGGCGTCGACAGGCCAGTTGGATTTCATCGCCTTCTCGAATTTGCGTGCGTCTTCCTGAGATATGCTGTACCATTGCTTCGGGGCGCCGAAGTGGATGTAGTTGATGCTGTAGAGGTCCACATCCTCCAGATGCCAAGCGAACGTTGCCTTCCACATTCCCATGTAAAGATACGCGGTATTGACACCTGGAACCTTGGTACCGAGGACATCAAGCAGATTCTCCAACTTCGCTACATTCCAGCTGTTGGGAGTTTCGTCGAAGAGAGAGCCCGGCATATCGGCGGCATACATAGGTTGGTTGAACCCAAGACTCTTCCAGTAATGTGTTTCGAGTTCAGCACAACGTTCCGGAGTGTACTCGTCAAGACCGTCCATGCGATAGTCGAAGTTCTTGAACGCCTTTTCGTCCACTACGTCAACTGCTTCCGATGTGTTATTCAGTCGACGGGAGGACACGGACTTGTTCTGGCCGCCCTTTGGTGGACGTCCTCTCGGCTTCTTGGCAGGAGCAGGAGAACTGGGCGTTGGCGGAGTCTTTCCGTTGGTCTTGCGTTTCGATTCGTCATCTGAAGCAGGCTCCTCGGTCGGCAGTGGATTACGACGTGGACGACCTGGCTTTCTCTTCGCCGGCGGCTCGCCACCATCAGCTGGAGCAGCAGCAGCCGCTGCAGCACGTCCACGGAGGCCACCGCCACCTCGGATAACCTTTTCTTGATTCTTCCGCCTCTCGCCACGCCGTGCTGGTGGTTGATACTGGGATTCCTCGGTCAAGGCCTTCCACTCCGGAAGATTGTACGATCGCTGCTTCTCGACGTTCTGCTGTGTGTAGGTTCCAAATGTGCCGTTAAATTCCTGGGTGATCGGATTCTTGATTCGAATTCGCTTCACGTATTCGTCCAACGCGGGAAGGTTGTCGCGCCTGTATTGTGTTAGGACTTGTTCGATGAGTATACATAAAGGCGCCACGTACCATTCTTTGGGTGGGATGACCTTCACGATACCTGTCAAGTATTAGCAAAAGCCGGTAGCACGAAGCATATATGCCAATAGCATACCTGACTTCATTCCATATGAGTCAATGCGATCGACAAACTTCTTGAAGCTTGCAAATTGCTGCATGGTAGGCTTGAAAACAGGAATGCGTCCGCCGTTCTCCTCGTCCCAGTAGTCTGCAGGGGTACATCAGTCCTGCACTTTACATCGTCCCATTCATCTCGACTCACGATCTGGTTTGATCTCCTCCATATCGTCATCCTCGTCCAAGTCCAAATCCGACAACTCCGAATCCTCCTGGGACTCATTCTTCATCTCATTCATCTCTTCACTTGTAGGTGGTGTCAAGGCAGCAGTCGGTTTCGGAGGGTGCTCGATGGACGGTTTCGCGACAGCCTCGGAGGCATTCGCTGCGCGATCGGCGGTCGCTGCCATGGCGGAGGCAAGCGCAACTCGCGCGCACGCGTACGGGTGGTGAGGTGTGCGTCAAATTCGACGATCAGACGGACAATGGAGGTGTTGTGGTGGTCGTGGAAAGACGTCTCAACTCTTCGAGTCTGGATCGCGAACGTGAGGTCCAGCAGGCGGGACGCGGAATCGGGTCCGTGCTCGGTGGTGGTGGCGGATTCGTGGAGGACAGCGCGCGCGCGAGCGTCTCACGACACGAATCTGGAGTTGGTCAGCATGGAGCAGACGCAATTTCTGTCGCGATGTTTCAAAGGCTCCGGTTGTGCGAATTGTGGTTCAGGGAAGGAGAAGTGGTAGGGTAGACTGTAGTTGGAAGGGTTGGCGGTCCGGTATGCGGAAGGCACTCGCCAAGGCTTCAGATAGTTCTAAATGTGGAGAAGGACTGAAGGAGCGACTTTTGAGCGAGCACAGCGCAAGATCGTTCCGGCGATCGCTAGTGAGAGTATTCAAATCGTACTTCTTTCACCCTCCAGAAGTTCCATCTGCTCTGCTCTGCGATGAAGAAATCGATCGCTTTCCTTCGAAATCAAGACTCGCGACTATCGCTCACAAAGCCTCGCAAAGTCACATGACCGCGGAAAATTCCCACTACATTTGGCGAAAAAGGTAGAAAGTGCCTCAATTGCGTGACGGATCACGGTGTCCAAGGAACAGTCGTTGGAATGGAAAGGACAACTCGCAGTGGACGTCTTCATCACAGCAAAGCTGTCAAGCTATCAAACCGAAAAGCAGTCGGTCGTTATCAGATCTGACCTCATACAACGCAAGGGTATCGCACGAGCTCGACTCGAGATCCTCGGACTTTGCTCGTACTACTACTACTCCAACGCACAGAATCCGACCCCACCAAATGCCGACTGACACACGTCTTGACGCGAGAGGTACTTGACTCTGAGGTTAGGGTACCTGCATCCGCTACGTGCGGGTATCCGGTCACCGTACAGCTACGTCACTTGTCCGAGTGACTGAGGACACGATCAAGTCACCTGTCCGACTAAAGTTGATCGCCCTGGCGGTAGCAAGATGATCACCTGATTCTTCGACGATTTGGTGAGAACGAGGAACTTCCTATCCGACTCCTGGACCTGGACGATGGCTTACCGGCACGAGATCTCTCCTTACCACGAGCATCGAACAACTATGATGAAAGGCGGCAGCACGGTATTGTCCTCGCTCTGCAAACAGCGTGTTGGCATATCGGAATGGTCGGCCTTGGACGGAGGATGAGCTTCAACGGCCTGAAGGAAACCCCGTTCCTATCCCTAGCTCTGCGACCAGATGTGGACCACATTGATGTACTGACATACAGAGACAGCCCGACATGCCAAAGGCCCAACAAGTGATGTCGAACTAAGCAAAAGCCAAGTCCACGCGCAACTGTTGACAAATGTGGCACTCGAGATCACACCCAAGCATCACTCTGATCGGAATCATCGTACACGAGTTTCTGTCCCTGCGGACCCTGCCCGGTATCCCTGTGCATTAACAATAGAACGGATGTGGCTCCGGGATCAAGCAACAAGCGACCTGGATCGGAGCTAGTCCAAAGAAGCAATTGCTATGACTAGCGAGCCAAGGGCTACAGATCGTTGATGTTTGGGTCCACGGCGCAGCATGCTTTGCAACAACTGCGAGCTTGCACTGGGGAATATGCCTTGAAAGAGTCCCGCGACTTCCGTCAGTCAGTTCGCTCGGTGTATGGATGAGTGGTCGAGACCAGGACGGACAGCTTTTAGACACTGTCCGCAGGGAAGTGAACCAATACACAAGACACAACCTAGCCGGCCATGCCGGTGCCGATTGCCAATACAAGTGCTAGACTGGCCTAAAAGCCCATATCCTACTTTCTGCAACTCTATCGGGCCCTCACATGGCAATCATTAACGACTCAGCTTGCTCACATTGGCTCGGAGTGGTCGGTATACTGTTCAAGGACTTGCTTGCGAATCTCGCTGCGGTGGCAGGACCTGTGCTTGTCCGCTCGTGTACTATACTTGAGTCTTACACGAGACGTATGTCATTGTCGTCGAATTGACCGGAATGTCGTGCTCTTGACAAGATCAGGACGCAACAAGTGTCCATAAACCACGTCTGGGAGCACATATATAGGCCCGTCCACCCGTCTCGATTCTCTCATCATCAACAAACAACTTCACTAGGATCTTCACCAGCAGCTTCAACTCTCCAAACCTCAACGAGACTTCGAGTCAAATCACCCACTTCCAAACCACCACCACAACCACAACGCAGTCTTTCATCATCACGTCTGCTCTCGCCCTCATGGCCGGCTCTGCCGTTGCTCTGCCATCCGCCCCAAACCCGAACCCCAATCCCGGTTCAAACCCGGCCTCTTCCTACACCTACGACATCAAGGACTTCACCGAGCGCAAGACCAACGCCGGCGACATCACCCTCGTCACGTTCAACATCGTCGGGACAGGCGGCAGCACCGTCAACGCGCACTGCGTACCATGGGACGTCACGAGAAAGAAGCCAGTCGACGACTGGCAGGACAAGGTCCTCTATGCTTGCGGCGAGAATTTGCCCTTCTACTTCACCTACACCGAGGAAACCGAAGAATTGTTCTTGCTCCAGGGCGCTGCCCCTATCGATCACCTCTCCGGTGAAACGACCATCGCGACCCCATACTGCCACACCGCTGGAGCTGGATCCGACCAGGTTTGCACTTCTCCTGCTCCGGCCTCGATCACCGTCAAGAAGCAGCCGGAACAGTAGAGGAGGCTTTCGATCAAGGCCAATGAGAACGGGATGGATGGGATGACATGGCGTATTGGAACGATTTCAGTTTTTGAGAAGGGACTGACAAGGTTCAACAATGACGAGGAAAAAGGGAGAAAAGGATAGTTGTATGTATTCAACAAACTTACAGCTTCAACCCAAGTTGCGACATAACATGCCAAAATGATTGTGTGTCTCTGAGCTCTCGAGCCCCTGTACCGGCCTTGATTGGTATCGGATCTCAATGTTTGTAACTGCATCGTGCAATCGGAGACTTGAATCCTGCCCAGAGGGAAAGAGAAAGGTAAAGTATAAGAATGATGGTAAAGCAGTGCGCGCGCATAAAGAGACAGGGATGAAATCCTCCATTTGACTGACACACGTCTCGATACGGTATGTATGCGGACTCGTAATCGACCGTGCTAACCTCTAAGGCACAAACCTCTCCGCCAGGTGCGAGTTCCGGGCGCATGGTAAGCTCTGACTTGTGCGTCAAGCCTTTCCCGGGTCTTGGGAAAATTCCACTGTAAAAGCGCACGCCGCACGCGCTTCGTACGGCTTATACTCGGGCCTCGGGCTTGAATCCTTTCTCTTGCCGCTCTGCTGCCATCGGCAGTCTTTTGCCGTTCCGGTGAATGCTCGGATCAAGCCGATGAAGTGAAGAACACTTGCGGAGACTCAGGCAATGAAGTTGAGCGCAAACACACAAGGTGCATTTGCGGATAGGATCTCGACTAGAACAATAGGAGCGGTACTTGCCTGAAGTGTGACGGTCCCAAGCTCCTCGTATCCAATAGCAAAGGCTCAGGCTGCATTGCACCCACCAAGTCCCTTCAGCTTCATCTGCGACCCTTGGGGTCCAAAGCGGGGTATATCGCATTATCAATCATCATTTCGTGGGTATCGTTCGTCTCTCAGCTTGGCCGCTTCACTTTGGGTGTCGGTGTCCATCCGGCTTGCTCCTTCCGTCCGCCATCAAAGATTCCACCTTGACGACGCGGCGTGCCTATCCGGTTAGCAAGACTTTGCGCAGCAGGCGTCATGGCTGTGCCTTTGCGACCGCTCGCGCTCGCGAACTTTGGGGTCGGTGTTCGTCCCGGCGTGATGCCCAGATTCCGAAGCTGCTCCATTCTACCGCCCGCTCTACGTCCTGAATCCGCTTTCTCGACCAGCCTGAGATGCAGATCTTCGCGTTTGCTACGAGTAGCAATGTTGAATGGATTTGGACTTTCGTCAACCGCTGGCAAGAGCTTGTTGGCAGCTTCACGCTCGGCGGCATCAACCTCTTCATCGGAGATTGGGATGCCTAGCTCGCTTGGAGTAGGCTCTGCGTCCACGAAGGCGTATCCATTCACTCGAGGTGTTTCCGCTCCACCATATCCGGATTCAGAGTCCGTGGGCATGGGCCGACCAGCTATAGCCGCGTCAATCGCGCTCATGGACGGGCTTGCAGGGACGATGTGCTCTGGGTCGATAGCAGCCGGGAATCGGGTAGCTGCATATTTCACTGCCTTGGGAGGCGCGTTCGATGCTTCCTCGGCCAGCTGTGCTCTAGTGATGAGGCGATCCTCGACACTGTCCGGGCCAAACATGAAATGGTTGCGAGGTCCTTGCCGGTTGGCAAAGCTGTCCACTGACGCTGGTCGAGCATCGAGATCTGCAGAGGGCCGATTTGGCGCCACTGACAGACGTTCCTCTCCAGCGGCATTCGTTGTTACTACGACACCACGCGCTCCTTGGAAAGCAACCAGTGCATCCGAAGACGAGTCACCGCTGCCCAACAGCTTCTGCTCCCGCTCGCGATACGCAATTTGCCTCGCTGTTGGTATCTTGTTCCCGTTGTGGAAGAATGTGTATTTTGCAGCGCGTTTCTGATTTTGCTTGTCAAGCAGTTCGTTGAAGCTCTCATTGTCTTCTGAGGTGTACTTTGCCTGAAATGCTCCTAAGGACAGGTTGATGTCGACCTCTGGAGCTGTAATCTCTGGTGCGAAATCATCGTTGAGTGGGGTTTGACCGGGTGTGCCGCCGATGTAGCTTCGTGGCGTATCCCCAATCATGGCAGCCCTTCTAGGCGTAAAATTTGTTCCTCTTCCAGACCTTCGCTGCCCGTCAGGCACGGGCGTCATGACCTGGGTCAACTTCCTCCCTGACTCTCGAATCCAATCCTTGTTGTTGCTGTCCAGGGCTTCCAAGTAGTCTTTCTGAGCTTCCGTCTCCAATAATCCAGGGAAGAAGTCGCGCGCGATAATGTGCGAGAGGGCATCGGAGTAGACATCCTCATCGAGGACTTTCATGGGCCGCTTTTGTCTCTTCGGAGCAGGCGGCGGCGGCATGAGCGCCGTGTCTGAGCTGCGCTTCGCAAGCGCTTGCGACTGAGAAGGCGCCATTCTGGCCAGCGATCTTTTGACGCCTTGAGCAGGATGGTTGAAAGATATATCCGCGGAGAGCTGAATCTTGAATGAGAGAAGACGCCGCTGTCGGCAAGCTCGCCTTCCGAATCCGACGAAATCCGAGACCGAGCCAAAAGCTCAAGCACAAGCTCCATCACAAACAACCGACGCTCCATCACCAACAACACCTGCATCGCACGACCCATTCGCTCTGACGAACCTCGTTCCCAACATCTGAACTACAAAGCTTCGACTTCCAACTTCCTATCACAACATCTGCCATGGCTGCCGTGGTCGAGAAAGCTCAGGAGCTGGTGGAGAAGGTCACAGGCACCGGAGAGTCCAAGTCAGCACGCAAGAAGAAGGCGAAGGCTGAAGCTGCTGCGACAACAGACATCGACGGATCTGCTGCTGTCCCTCAGAACGGTTCCAAGGAAGCCTCCGTCATTGCCGAGATTGACAATTCGTCCGAGAATGCCTACGTCAAGGAGCTTCAAAAGTCGATCCGCAACATCAACAAGAAGCTCTCCGGTATGCAAAAGACCGACGTGGTGATTTCGGAGAATCCAGGCGTATCACTCGATGACTTGGTCGCACAACGCAAGATCAATCAGGATCAGAAAGCGGCAGCTTTGAAGAAGCCGGGCCTCCAAGCACAGCTCGTGGACCTCGAAGAACGCATCGAGCACTACCGCAAATTCGACGCCGACTACCAATCCAGACTCAACAAGCAGAGAGACGAACTCACCGCCGCGCACCAGCAAGAGACGGAGAAATTGAGAAACGACCTGCGACTCGAGTCGGTGTCCGCCACTACCGCCGAGCTCCGCAAGAAGCTGCTCACGTTCTCCCAATTCTTGCGAGCTGCTGCTGCTAAGCGCACGGTTGAAGAGGATGCAGACAGTGAGGAGAGCAAGGCATTTGAGGGTGCTCTGCTCTCGGTCTACGGTGGAGACAACAAGGCAGTAGACGCCGCTCTGAGCATCATTGAGGGATCCAGCGAGCAGGTCATTGACATCAATGGATACCCGCTCAACTTCAACTGTGAGTCTTCTCTCTTCCAGTCGAGGGCAGACAGACACGAGCTCGGTCACAATGTCACGTGCTGCATTTCCTTTTCTGTCGCATGCAGCTAACGATCATAATAGATGCCCAAGTCAAGCAAGCTGCAGTCGAGCATGCCCCGTACCAGGCGGAGGAGGCATGGTTGGACCAGGTCGCTGAAGCGACAGGAGGCGAAGCTGGCTCTGACCCGACCATTGCCAACGCCGGCCTGACCGAGCTCGAAGCGCCGAACCAGCCCAACGGTCACCTCGAGCCTCAGGTTGAGGCTTCTGCTGCTGGTCAAGTCAACTCAGGAGACGCCGCTGGCAACATTGCAGGCGAGCGGTGGGACACCAATGCAGCGGGCTCTTCTGGTGGAGCGGAGCACGGTCTCGATGAGAGCTACGAAGTCATTCCCCGCCCAGCCGACGAGGTCGACCTTCCCGCACCGGCGGCTCAAGGCCCAGCACAACAGCCGCAGAGCTCCAGCTGGGCGGACGATGTGACATCGCATCAAGAGGCGGCTTCCGGAAATGTGGCAGGAGAAGCATGGAACACCAAGGCGCCAGGCGAGCAGGCGGACAACAACGACTGGGCTCAGGAGAATGTCGCTGTACCCAACGGCGCCGCCGATGACGGCTTCCACGAGGTTGCGGGTCGCTCACGCGGTCGTGGCGGTCCTCGTGGACGTGGAGGAGATTCCGGCGAGTTCCGTGGACGCGGTGGACGTCGTGGCAACTTCCGCGGCCGTGGTGGTGAGGGAGAGTCTCGCGGTCGTGGCGGATTCCGAGGTGGTCGTGGCGATGGAGAGTTCAGAGGCGGACGTGGTGGAGGAGGACGTGGCCGTGGTGGACCTCGTGGAGGCTCTGACGGTGGTGCTGCTGCCCCACGCTCGTAGGAAGAGTCGTCGTGGTAGTGGACAGCTGCTGTCAGTATCTTCGCAGATGTACCACGTGTACGAATGACGATATACTGCATGGAATGGTTGGTTGCCGATACTTTTGTGCTTCGATAAGCGCATTTGAGCATTTGCATGGCTCATGGGAAGAGAGAGGAAACGCCAAGAGAAAAGCGATGTATCATACCTTTGGGGCATTGTATCAACGAAGATCAGGGAAGCGGCTGCTTTGTCGCCAGGAACGATGGAAATGAAGACATGGTGAGACTTGTGTCTCTGTACAACTAGCTGCTACCTCAATTCGGTCTGGCCCTCGAGCAGAGACGATCAGCGTGTGGCATGAACTTCTCACTTTGACATCTCAAGCTCTTTCCCTCTTTGATCTCTCGCCGCTTGAGCCTCCTCCATCTCTCCCTTCTTGTACTCACACGCGTGCTTCTCCTCGTCCAACTCTGCGTATCGTTCGTCATCTTCCACGTTCTCTCCATTCTTTCTGATCCGGATTGCCCGAAGTCGCATCTGGGCCTCGATATATTCGATTCGCAACTTCAGGCTTTTGATCGTCGGCTTTAGTGTTGGCTCCGTTTCTTCGCTAGGGGTCTTGGGATCTTCACTTGCTACAACTGGCCCTGTACCTGCTGGATTTGATGGAGCTTCAGGAGCACGCTGAGCAGCGGTTTCGCCCGCCGCATCTTCTTCCTCGCCGCTTCCGACAAGATTTTCCTGCTGCCTCACGGGCGTTGATTCGTCAGCCTGCTCCGTTCTTGCTTTGGCTGGAGTCCCTCCAAGCGGTTCGCGTTTCACGATGGCATCGCCAGCGCCGCCGGACCGCGGATTAGGCTGTGACTGTTGCGGAATTTTCGAGAACTCAAAGACCCCATCGAACTCCTCCGCCTTCTCGCTAAAGGGAGTTCCGCTGTCAGCATGTGGTCTTGGAGAACTGATCTTGGGTTCTTCGTCTCCGGGGAAGTTTGGGCTATCGACAGCTGTCGCTGAATCTTGAGCCACAGTGTTCGGGACGACCGCTTCACCGCTACGCTTGCGTTTACCGCCTTTGGGGTTGCCTTGACTTGCTTGACGTCTGGTGCGTGGAATGGGGCTGCTGCGCTTGGAGCCTTGCCCGACCTTGCTGTCCGCAAAATCAGGTTCTTGCATAATCGCTGCTGGCGCCAATGCATTACCCACGCACGATTGCGCTTCGCTTCCGTTGTCCTCCACAGACCCGTCTCCTTTCCTTGTGCTTCTGATTGTGTTGGTCGCGCGTGGTCGGAGGGCGCTATGTTTTTTGACGTGGGCCTTCTGGCTTCCGGGTGATCGTGGAGCGGCGTGTGCGTTGTGGTACCGGCGGGCTTCCGGAGTTGCGACGTGTTCAGGTCCATGGTCATTTTCATCCGCAGAATCGTGACTGGGCTCTTTGTCTGTTCGAGAATCTCTGAGGCCGTTCTGTGGACGTGAAGGTTGCTTGCGCGCTGTGCGACTCTGTCGGGCCTTGCGCGTTGTCTGTGGCGAGACTACACCCTCACCGTGCGCTTGTGTCGGTGGAACAAGACTCTCTGTGCCCCAGTCTAGTATCAGACCAAGTTGTTCTTGATCCTTCTGCATGTTCGACAGATTTTTCTGGGCCTTCTTCGCAGCAGCGCGACCTTGAGTTCCTTGCACGACAGGAGCCTGCGACAAGACGTCCCGATGATGCTTTTTACTGGGCTCATCTTCATCACTGTCGTATGCTGTGAAATGGTCAGTAAAGAGAAAGGGCTGAATCGCACGCACATACCGGCCCCAATGTTCTTGTAGGTGAAAACCTTGTGTGAGCTTGCTTTTGCTGCATGCCCTTTGTTGGTGAAGGTTTCAGGATCGACAATGAAGACATCGTTGCCGATAGATCGGTCTTTTTGCCTAGCTAGACGTCAGTCACAGTGACTGTTGTTCGAGGCCTATCAGAAACGTACTTCATAGCGCCATGGGGAACTTCCGGTCGGAGTTCGTCTTCTGCTGTGCCAGCGCCATACCCTATGTTGACACGAGAAATGGTGACCTTGATCGTGCCTTCCTCTTGATATGCGACCTGATCCGCGTGACGCTTCTGGATGTGTCCACGGTCGTAGAACGGTCAGCTTGGTCGCACTAGGCGTGATGGAAGTCTCTCTTACCATCAGGCTTTGGCATAGTGAACATCTCCGTGCTGTAAGTATTGAGGCTGCTCGTGGAAGTGCATAGCGGATATTCCCAGAACCGAAATGATTGAAAAGTCACGACGCCACCTTGGAACGAGTCGCCCATACACCAGTCCTGCCGCTGCCATCCTTTCTCTCGCTTCTTCGCACCCACCGCCAGCGAAATCTGGACGCTGTAGTTGCCGGGTTTTGCGCCAGAGACTTCGCCGAAGTCCACGCATATGGAGAAATCCTCGCCAGGTCGTACCTCAATGACTCTTGACCCCGAGTCAGCCTCGCTCTTTGCAGGTATCGTGTTGTTGGTCGCGTCGCGAAGCTCGACTGTGATGGCGTTGAAGTCTACGGTTGTCGGCATGTTGAGGTACCAGGTCAGGATACCGCTGTCGAAGAAAATAGTGTTGGCTCGCGTTTTGATGCTTTCTGTGTTTGTTGATGTCGGGATGACTTTTGTTTTGGCCGGCTTTCCACGCTAATGTACCCCATGATTGCGAAGCACGCTAGCAATACAAAGCGAAGTGAATGAACGCGAATATCGCAGAAGTCTCTCGTCCACCGAAGATGCTTTAGACTCTTTCTCGTGGCTCTTGGGGGTAAATTATGGAGCTGTGTGTTTCACCTTTTGTGCAACTGTCACTCTTCCTGCAGGTCCTGCCTTCAAGCCGTGTCTTCGAACTCGAGCAGCAGCTTTTGCAAATCTACCTCCTTCCTCTCCAGCGCGACTTCTTTGAGCTGCAGCAGCAGTCTAGCCTTTTCTTTCATCTTGCTTGTGACAGCATGCGTACTCGTGGTGAGGTCGACGACCTCCCGTTTGACCTCTTGAGTGCTGTCTCCGTCTGTATGTTGGGCCTTGATGCGTGTCGACGGCGCGTCGTCATCCTCGTCCCTGTCCGTCGATGAAAACATGTACTGCCGCTGCGTTGCCGTGCTCGCTTTGGTATCTATTTGGTAGGACGTGGCGGTAGCATTTACCGTCAGAGATCTTTTCCCTTGTCCACCGCTTGCTCGATTGATTCTATTTCCCCTATTTCCCACAGTTGCACGATCTCGATCTGATGCTGGATTCTCCTCGACCGACTGTGTGGAGAATGGTCGCTTGGAGCAGTTATCATTCGCTTCGTCCTTCCTTCTCTGTAAGAAAGCTGATCGACCATGGTCAGGCCTGAACGATTTGCTCGGATGTGGTCCTGGTCCCGGATTGGGCTTGAGTTGTGATCGTGTAAGACGTTGCATGCCCAAGCGTGCATCATTGGATGCATCTGTGACATACGTTAGTCTTCGTCTGAGACTCGTCATCAAGAAAACTGAATCCTCAGGGAGAACATGCCTTGATTCTTAAAGTCGAAACGATACGTCCACCCATCATCGCCCTGTAGCGCGCGAAAAGGTCGGGATTTTGATTCTGCTCGTTGCCTCGAGTGATCTCGACCGAGATGCAGCCATCGGCATACGTCTCGAGTACGCCTTCCACATCATGGGAATGGGCTGTCCTGATTAGCAACTATGTAAGACCGGAATGATACCGGTGTGGACTTACGTGATGGGGATGGCATCCGAATCTCTTTTTAAGGTGGGTAATTGAGCTCGGTGAGGTACCATTGCAGGGTGTCGAATGTGAACTCCTGACCATTGACGATCTCATCCTTACTGATCCAACCCGATTGACGGTGAGTTGGGGCGTACGGACCTCATTCTCAATATGAAGGAGGCCGATCAGGAGTCTGTCGGCATCGAACCACTCAAAATTGGCCGCCAGCACAAAATTGATGTTGATCACTGTCTGAGGCTCAACTGTGACGAGTGTACTGCGGATCTTGAGAGACTTGTGCCGTATGCGCTTCTCTTGCGCTGCACCGCTGCCTTCATTCGTGGTTTCCGGAATTGCTGAGCCATCTGCCGCTCGAAGCGTGACGTGTCGGCATGCATTATGTTGGCTGAGTTGTGAACCTGGTTTGATGCGGAGTTACGATAAAGGCTATCGACAGGCAGCAGAGATGTTTTGTATTGTAGTTCGAAGGACGAAGATGGAGACACGTATTATTGCGAGCTTGTAACCACCTGCAGCCAGATGTCACGATCTGAGATCGATGTCAGTGAGTGAGCTATCAGGAGATCAGGGACGCCTCACATGTCAGATCCGAGCGCTGTCCGCGGTGATGTCCACTAGTGAGAAAGTTGGAAGTTCTGAGCATGTGCGGGCGTCCCTTGCATGCAAGTGAGCGCTTTTGTCGAAGCAAAGGAATAGATGCTGCGCAATGTCACAGGAGAGAGCCAATCGAGTTGCAGGACCGGGAGAAACATTGAGATATCGTACGAATCGTGTAATTCCCCCTGAGCGTCCGTTCGTGACATCGTAATTGCACGAGTCTTGCTCTTCCCTTGGCCTCTCGCTCCCAGGCATCGTGACTGGAGCGGAAGAGATCCTGTCGTGCCCGGGAGACGCGAGTAATACCGTCGAAGAATCCGAAGAGCGAGGCCACCGAAAAACCTCTCACGATGGTGCGTCCTCAGCGTGAGTTGTGTCCAAAAAGCAACGCACCGGCTGGGCCCCAAGCCATAGCCATGCGCAAGACTTTCCGATCGCTCCATCCTCTTGTGCTACGGCTTGGTCGCACTTCCTTCTTAGACACCCTCTCTAAGCTTTCGTAACTGCTTGAAGATCTCCAGTCGACGATCGATAAGCTCTGCTTCCTTACAGAGTTCCATGGTATTCACATCGTCTGACGATCCGTCTTTGCCGAACCCTGCGCTCTGCTGTGCTTCGTCGTAACTTGGCAGCTCGTCCCAATCTTCTTTGTTGCCTGTTCCTTCGTCGTAGCTCGTGTATTGCTTGCTCTTGTGGCCAGAGTCTGCGGATATCTTCTCCGGCCAGCAGCCGGTGCTTGAAGCTTTCCTTGACGTTCTCGACGCTTGCTGCTTAAGTGACATCGATCTCTCGCTTTCGGTAGCCTCCTTCTTGATCCGCTTGGCGCTGGGCTCCTCGTCGTCGTCTTCGTCATACCATACAGGGCACTCTGGCTTGCGCTTGTGATCGCTTCTAGACATACATGTCTTCCCATCAGCAATGCGTTGCCTGTCTGAGTTTTGAGCGCGCATTGCATGCGGTGCGGGCGGAGTCATGACACGGCGCGCCATAATGTTGCTGGCTTCGCCTTTTTGCGACTCGGTACGCTCTGCGCTGCGTCGCAAATGTCCGGCGACCACGAGGGAGGGTGATCGCATCCTGCGTGCCATTGCCGTAGTCATGGATGTTGTTGGAGTTGACGCCGCGAAGGATGGCGGTTTTGTCGGCTGCGGTGTATGAAGAATGTGGCATGAATGGCATGTGAAGAATTGCTTGTCGATGGTCCAGAACCATCGGCGTGAATGAGGACGTGCACACTGTCTGCTGACTGCTTGCTTGGGTCAAATGGGCAGCTGAAGCTGCAGCCGACAAAATTCTGAAAGAGATCTGACGGCGGCCTGCGTCTCAGACCGCAAAGCTGTATCTGACTGTCCCACGTCGTCCAAGCCCTGGCGCTCTTGCAGCCCGATGGTAGGCGGTGAGCCGACAAAGATCTCGATCCGGTAGAACAGGCTCCAGGCTCCCACTTGAATGAATATTAAGCCAAAGGAGTTCGAGACTTGGACGGTATTGCCCTTATAGAACTCTGACCGATTCCGGTATGCTGGGCCAGCCAGTCGGTCAGCTCCATAATCTTCACGCGAACAAAAGATCTGCAATGTTGAAGCACGAACGTGATGAAACAAAGTGCGTAGTTAAAGCTGCACTCGGGGCTGTAGCCCTATTCTTGAAGAACAAGGAAAGGAGACACTTACGCTGTCCTTGCCGATCTCACGAGCGCTTTTATGTATCGCAAGTAGCGAGTGCAAGCGACCGCCATGCTTCGCGCCATGCCTTGGTCCGCAAGCTACCACCGCAATGATCTCGTAGAATTCCCCAAATGACTGTCTCTTTCTTCGCGCGATCAGGCACTCTCTCGCTTAATGTCGTTCTCCTCGACCTTGCCCTGCCGGGACTTCTTCTGCATAGCCCTCAACCTACGCTGAAGCTGCACCTCTCGCAGTTCTAGCAGCACGTCTTCGGCATCCATCTCTTGCTCGTCCTCATTTGCAGCGAACGCGGACTTGGCAGGTAACCCTTCCGCATCCTTCTGGACTAGCAAGACAGGCTTGACAGGATGCCCTTGCTCGTCCGCGGAGTCATCGAGAGTGAGGTCGATGATGTCTCCGGACTGCTTGGCGATATTGGTGTCTTGAGAACGACGCCATAGCTTTGTCTGGACTGGCGTTGCGAAATCCAATGCTTGCGTATCGGCGACTTGTGCTTGGCTCGAGAACTTCTGCTTCTTCACGGTACCGCCGTCGTAGTCGGAAGACGGGCTGTAAGCACTGTTCTCCGAGGTCGCTTTGCGCTTGGTTGCGGTGAAGGCAATGGTTGTTTGGCTCGCTGTTTCAAAGTGTCGGCCGACAGTTGCTGGGGTGTTTCGTCCAGTCGCAGCGTCCGATGGCATAGCAGTAGAAGAGGTTGCAGTCATACGAGCCTTGGCACTCGGAAGCGCTGGCGTTGTGAGTCTCTTCTGTATCTCAGCTTCACGGCTGAAGGGTCGTATGGCGAGAATACTGGTAGGCTTCGGAACTGGTTCTGTCGCAAGGGGTGAGCCTATCGGGCTCGCGTATTAGCTTGAATTCTAGTATCTAGCATGCTGGAACTTACCTTTGGGAAGACATTGAAACTGGAAAGCATACGTGTGCCCGTTCTTGCTGGCGGTTGGAGTGAACCCGAGGTCCTTGCTAGTAGATTCGTCAGTACAGAACACAGTACAGTAATTGTCCAGCGTCGCACTGACCGGCTGCTCTTGCGATCGCTCGCAAACTTTCCTCGAGTGATGAAGACTGCAATGGTATCCGGAGCTGCTCTGAAGCCTCTCGAGGTCGAACGAATGCCTGCGGAAAGGACCTTGCGAGACTTGGAGCACGGAAGTGCGATGCCTTTGGCGCTGTCAGGCATTCGAGGACTTCGGTCTGGACAAAACCGCCAGTGGGTTCGCCGATGTGATGTGTGTGCGTGTGTTTGCCCTCTAATATCTTGACCTGGAGGATATCGCTAGTAAACATCTTGAATAGCTTGGGGTCGAATCGAATGGCCACTTTCACCACCTCGTCTGAGTCGGTGCGAATTTGACGATGAACCGCAGCATAGTGAGCGAGACGGCGGTCATCTGGGAATCGGTCGCCTTTCCTGTCCCTCAGTGACTGATCCATATGGTCCTGCGACACATTCTTCTCGTTATAGTCCTTGTTGTTGCGGACAAGTGCCACTTCGAGACCATCTGCATAGAGCATGGCGGTGGTTAGAGCTGTGTGTGAGATGTTGAGATGTTAGGCGGTGTTGTTAGATAGTACTGTTGGACGTTGAGCTGGGTAAAGCTCAGAAAGAGTGACAAAGCTCAGTTACGCGCTCGATCACATGCGTCCAAGCGATACAAGGAAAGCAGAGCCTCGCAAGGCACCGCGGAATGAGGGGCGAATGGCCATGAACCCTGCAAAAGCAGTATCTTTTTACACGTCTATTGACCGTAGAGTGAATGCGCATAGATCTAGACTGGTTAGCTCCGTTTGTATGCTCCACGGACAATGCTCGACATACCTGCTTCTTTCTGAGGTGAACCGGAGTCTCGTTCTCTGGCGCGCCTGGAATCGTCTTCTCCAACTTCCTGCTCATCGTATCAGTATGGTGTCACATCTCCGCTCCATACCTCTCAGGCCAACATACAAGTTCTCGAAAACACATTTGTTCAATTGCCTCTCTGCCGCACGGCATTGCCACAGCTGTTGGTTGTTGTTGTCCAAGCACTTCCAGTGCGTCCGGAATACATCCAAGCAGCTCTTGTTGATATCCTCAATCACGCTGGCTGCACAGCGCGTAACTTTGCGACCCTCCTTCAGACACTCCGTCTCGCCCTTTCCGTTCGCCTCCGTCTTGCAGAGCATAAAGTCGTCATTGTAAGGTTTGCAGCGTGCACCGATGAAGAAGCTGGCGGACAGGAGTGGAGCGGAGGATGCGCCGATTTCTTGGACTTTCGGGATACTGTCGGGGAGAGGAGTTGTGTCGATGAGGACCTGCTGGTTGAAGCTGGGAGGAGTTAGTGAGGGAGGGATCACAACAGCATGGCGGTTCACTTACCGAGGTTGTCTTGCGGCCATGTTGGCGGTGGTGGACGGTGCAATGCGTGCGAACAGACGAGGATTCCCAATGTCGTCGAGCTTCAAGTCGGGGCGGACGGGAAGCGAATCTTAGTCAGCCTCGGTTTACTGACGATGATTGGCCGGGCAGTCGCGATTCACGAGTCTGCGGAGCGTGAGCTTCACCTTTCCTTCTTATTGTGAGACTTTCAAAGACACGTCCTCAAATTCATGCCCGTCGCTCCTTTTTTCTTGTAAACGAACATTTCCGATGAATTGAAAGACCGAAGTTCTCCAATCCTTCGCAGCGTAGACGCGCCCTTCCATATCGCAGACATGAGCTCCATCTTCGGCGGCGCAAGCAACAACAACCAGCAGCAGGGCTTATTTGGATCAAGCACAGCTCCCAGTGGTGTTCTTTTCTCGCAGCCATCGCAGAGCAACGCTGGTGGTGGAAGCGGAGGGCTATTCGCTGGCTTGGGAGCCGGCAGTAATAACAACACGGCGCAGCAAAATACAGGATCCGGCGGTCTTTTTGGTTCCAGCACAACGAACAACAATGCATCCGGGGGAGGAGGAGGATTGTTCGGTTCCAGCACGACGAATAACAATGCATCTGGTGGAGGAGGAGGACTGTTTGGATCAAGCACGGCGAACACCACGACATCTGGTGGAACAGGGCTAGGAGGACTGTTCGGAGGAAGCACGAACACTCAACAACAGACGCAGCCTAACAATGGTCTCTCGTCTATATTTGGCGGGATGTCCAACTCGACCAATGCAAACAACGCCGCCGCATCGAATTCGGTCTTCAACGCACCCACAATGTCCATGTTCGGCACCATGACCAAGCCGGAGAACAAGTCCATGTTTGGCTCGAGCGCGCAGCAAGGCCAGCAGGGACAGCAGCAACAGCAAAATCAACCGCAATCAGGATCCATATTCAACCCAACGACCGTAACAGTGGGATCGATGAACCACACCCTGACGCACGCTCAGTACCAGCGCCTTCAATTCTCAGGCGCTTCGACGGTACCAAATGAGAAGCGCATCGCAGACCAAGTTGTGACGTTGCAAGCGAAGTGGAACCCGGACAACCCGCCAGACCAACCAGTGACCACAATCCTCAAGACATATCTCTACAACGCGGTGCCCAAAGAGTACGCTCCATTCTTCTACCCGGACACATCACGCGGCGAAGATGAGCAGAGCTGGGAGGAGGCCTTGTCACAAAAGCCAGAACCTCCAAAGGTTGACGGCCAGGAAGCTTCGAACCTTGCATACGTTCCAGTCCTCGTCAAGGGGTTCAAAGCTCTCGCGGGTCGTGTTGAGACGCAGGCGAACATCATTAGAGAGATGCGTGGTCGGCTGCACGAGATGAACAACTCGTTGACCGCCGTCATGGACGCTCATCAACAACGTATCACAGTGCGCATCGCAACGGCCAAGCGGCAACATCAGGCGCTCTCTCAACGGTGTTTACGACTGGCAGTGAAGGTTCAGGTGTTGCGCAATCGTGGCTACGCTCTGGATGCATCAGAGGAGAGTCTCCGCAAGACGTTGATGGGACTTGAGAAGCAAGTGTTTGATCCGGCGTTTGTGGGCAGGGAGGATGAAATCTGGGCTCGGATGGTGGCATTACGAGAGCGGACACGATGGCTGGAGGAGGAAGGCAAGCGAGTTGCGGCACAAACAGATGATGCGCAGAGGGCAAGCGGAGCTGCCGGAGTGCCGGAGGATGTCTTGGTCCGGACGAGGAAAATCCTCAAGGACTACGATGAGCAGTTGCAGCATTTGAACAAGGAGCTGGAGGATGTGAAGAGGCAGTTTGCCACATGGGAAGCGTCGCAGAGGAGATGAACTCGGCCTGAAGGTCTCATGGAGCGTCTCATAGAGCCGGTATGTTGCATACTTCAAAGCGAGGAGTCGACATCGATTCGGTATACTGCTAGCATAGCGGCGGTCAGTCTGGGAATTTGGCTTAATGAATTACAATGCCAGGGCCTTTTCAGCCGCTTGTGACCGAAGCGCAATCCACCTAGCCGCGCTTGACATCTTCGACACCGACACTAAAGCGACACGATGGGTCACCGCCTTGTGGATGATGTCTACCACCTATATCGTTGTCGCTACAGGACCTTAAAGACCAGCATCAACGCCAGAAGCCACGTTCTGCTAATCAGCGGGCAGGCTTGCTGCAATCAAGGCACCGGCGCAGACGACTCTAGCATTATCAAAATCCGCTGTCCCCAGCGTCGGACTGTCACATGCAAAAGCCCAAGTGAAGCTCAGACTCGAACTTCATCCCTGCCAAGACATTCCCAATGAGGACGAGCTCGTGATGTCTTTCCATTGACTTCACCGAAGTGAGCTGCCGAATGGGCATCTTTGACTGCCCGCACACCAAGATATGCCTGAAAAAACGATGATCGTCCTCGATGGAGACTTCAGACGATATGACCATGCTGAGATGGCTGCGTCCTGGGCTGCCGCGTATAAGGTCCAGGCTTTGCCCACTTGGGTATCGCTGGTCGTTTTCTCGAGCATTCACACCTTCCTTGAACTAGTGCCAGCAACACAGATCTACACTAGGCCGATGAGAGGTGACAAGGTCAACTCGCAAGTCGTTCAAGGAAAGAAGCATACCATCGACAAAATGGCTTCTACCAAACCCCAGCCGTCCAGCAAGTCACTCAAGCAGCCGAAGATCGACAGAGCAATGTCAAGCCTCAGCCAAGGCCCTCACCAAGCCGGCGGCATTCGTATGGACGCCTCCAAGTCTACTACCAAGCCGACCACTAAATCCAAGGGCAAGTCCAAGCTCGACTACCAGCAGCTGTACAAGGAGTCTCAAAAGGACAACGCAGATCTTAGGCGCCGCTTCAACGAGGAGAAGGACCACAGTGCGGACGTGGAGAAGGAGAACGCTGAGCTGCGCGCGACGAACGCCGAGACCGCCGGACTTACCATGAAACGCCACCGCGAGCGTATTGAAGACTTGGAGAGAGAGCTCAAGATCGAGAAGTTGCAGACGCTTGGCTATGGTCTCCTGGTGAAGCACATCGAGCGGGACGTCCGCAAGTGGTGAGTCTGCTATCTCGAAGGGAGCATTGTCGATAATGATACTGACTGAAGATCGTATAGGGCTGAAGACAACTGCCTCTCAGAGAGGGATTTGCCGAACTTTACGCTCTGGGAGGAGGTTCCCGACACCGGTTTCAAGATCCCTGGCTCCAAGATGAATTCCAGCTCTACCATGATCGATGGGCTTGGAGCCGCTGCGAAACGCAAGCGTGGCGATGCGAAGGACTACGCCCTGATGTCTGCGAAGCGTCGTGACAATGAACAGTGGCAGAAGTCTCAGCAGAGGATGGACATGGATGATGAGGATGATGAGACCGCTCAGAACGAGGAGGCGACTTTGGCTAGGGTCAAGCGCGAGACCAAGGTTTTGTTGTCACGTTGAGGGAAACCGGACAGCATGCGATCTGTGAGTCGCCAACACACGAGGAAAGATATGGATCTGGCTACGTACGTGAGAAGATGTGGGAATTGGCAAGATACGAGGTGGGATCCGGAAAGACGAATAGGCTTGCATTACCTTCGTCTGAGTTACGACAAAGACGGAGAAACATTATGATGCGATTACGACAAAGTCGTGGACCATGTACCTCAAGAAAGAGATCTGGATAGCAACGATTTCAAGGCATTCATGAGACTTGCACTGGGAATTCCAACGACATGCGATTGTGGGGTTTTTGGCATTTCACGAACATGTGACTCAGTACGCTCAATGGAATATAAGACGATCGACAGCTGCGTGTGCTCGCGCGAACGCTCCAAACGCAGTTTTGGCTCGCATAAATCGTTGACACATCTTCTACTGTCTATTCCGCAACGGAAGTTCTGTATACCTCCACCATGCGAATGCTAAACGTCTACTCAAACGCTCCCAATGCGTACAGTGCACCAACCAGAAATTTCAAAACATTCAACATGATCAAAGAGCAAACATCAACCCAGCACCCGCCGCCCCCAACATAGCCATATTCCAGCCCGGCGCCATCGTAGGCTCCGCAGCAGCAGCCGTCAACGTCGTGGTAAAGCCCTGAATCCTCGCGCCACCCGTCGCGACCGCAACACTCGTGACCGCATTCTGCACCTCCGTCGCGCCAGGCACACCGGTCGAGTTGGTAATCTCCAGGATCGAGTCGGTCGTGGAGTTGAACCTCGTCTGCGCAAGAGAGATGGTGTTGCCAGTCAGATCGTACACTACGTATGCGCTACGCAGGAAAGTGTCACCGAGAACAGGCGTGCTGCCACCAGTTGGCGCGATGCCGAAGATGCAGATGGGTTGACGACCGCGGTAGCCTGCGAGGATGACGAGTTCGTTCATGGGCACCCGGATCGTGGGAGAGGAGAAGGTGAAGTCAAGGGTGGCGTCCGAGTTAGCCACGTCGCAGTCGACAATCGCGACCTGTTGATCCGCGTCGTAGGAGGCGCCGACTTGGTCGTAGATGGTTTGTGTGATGTCGTTGGGGAGATAGGTGAGGGAGCTGCCGGAGTCGAGGAGAGCGCCCAGGTTGATGTTGTTGGCGATTGAGCCGTCTGTGCCGTTTCCGCCGATGGCAGTCAGGGCAATGACGAATTCGGCGTAGTAGCCGAAGGTCTTGATGATGGGCAGGGTTTGAAGCTCGCCCATGTACTTGTCGGTGTTCACGCCGCCAAAGAGGATTGATCCGGTGGAGGCGTCTAGATCGTTCAGCCATAGACTGTAGGCGTTCGTGCTGATGTAGCCGTTGAGCATGAGGTTCACTGGCAAATTTGGGTAGGTCCCGCCGTTGGCGTATTGGACGGCGACTTCGTTGAGGGTGTAGCCAATGCCGAGGATGCTCTCCTCCGAGGATGATTGGTAGCCAACACCGAATTGCTGGCTATCCAGTGTCACATCCCCGAAAGCGACTTTATCGAGGACGTAGTCGCCAGATGATCCGGATCCATCGGCGTAAGAGATGTTGAACTCGCTGTTGAGGTATTGGTATGTCGACGAGTCCCTTGTATCGTATGTTCCGGATTGCCCGCAATCGTATCGTTCGCAAAGTTGGCTGTTCGGGACATTCACCCAGAGATCGCTGCTTCCGGTATCGATGTGTAATTGAAAGTTTTGACCAGGAGTACCGATCGATGCGTTCATGTAGTAAAGTGTTGCCTCGTTGTCGAGTGTGACAGAAACGGTGTTGTCTCGTCTTCGCATGCGGTTCAGATGTCGTTGAATCGGGTTTGCAACATGTTTTCGCTGGATGGCATGCTCCACGACCCTTGCTTGTTGGCCATCTTCTCGTTTCAACAGTGTGAGCGCATTTGTTGTGGCGCTTGTGAGGATGCACGCCGAAGTGGCGATTGCTGTGAAGGTCCGCATTTCTGATCGTTGTTTTGTCGCAATTATGTCAGTGGGAGGAGAGACAGAGTACAAGCGGAGAACGAGATCTTAGAGACAGGCTATTCGGGCAATAAGTTTTGTCCCATACGCAATTCAGGATGACGCGGCTAGATTTTGGGAGAAGTGGTGTATGATGCTGGGCGGCTGGACGGCTCTAGACGGTGGCGGTCATCATGCCGACAAAGCCGGAGGCAGAGAAATGGAATTGTTGTTTGTCGGGGACGAACCTTCCAACTCTGGTTTAAATGAAGTTCAAATGGTGTATTGGAAGGTAAGTAAGATGTCTTATCGAACACCGAACCGGAAGTGCATGATGAAAGACACCGTCTGAGATGGGAGTGTATGTGTGTTGGATGCAAGCGCGCGGCTTGTGGCACATACGTAGTCGGGCGCTTTGTAGACGAGATCTTAGTTTGCACTTGCGGCTGCGGAAAGTGGTACGGACATACGATCGCTTGGCTGCATGTGTACTACCATGCTGCAGTGAGGTTTTCATGACGATGCGCGGGAGTGCGAGTCCTGATATAGCCCTCCGCTCAGACCTCATCACAGAAGCCAGCGAATCCATCACTGTGGTGGACGAGGGGCCGGATCTGACGTGTTGGCCTCAAGTGCCCGAGCTGATGCTGCAAAACGTTGCACAACTGGAGTCGGAATAGTCGCAGGATAGATTGGGTATGCTCATGCAGGATAGATGTCGACGCCGCGGCGTGCATCCTGCCCAACAAGCTGATACTTTGGGCTCCGCGGAGACATTCGTCGAAGCTGTTCAGCACGGGCGTGTCCTCGCTGACTGCGCGACAGTCAGTCGACACGGGCAATGTAGCTCCGCTCTGTGTCGATTGGGTTCATGGTGGTCGCACAGCGCACTGCGTGGGAAAGGCGTCCCAAATTCAGCCATTGTCAATGCACGAAGGTGTACCTGCGCGAGAGCGTCGGACATTTCGTGCCGTCCGAGGGAGGTCGTGAAACATGATCCGGGAAAGTCAGCATAGTAAGGTGGATCATGATTCACGATTGAAGTGAGGTTGTGTGAAAACGGTCAAGCATGTGGAAGCAAGGATTGTCCTTGGCACGCCCATGAGGCTGAAGAAGCGACGGCCAGCTTGCGACTCTCGCGCGAACACCAATGCCGAAGGTCGAACAGTATATCGTCAGAGCGTTGATATCGCCTTGATCGCTCGCAATAATTTTCAGGCCCTTTCGTTATCCAGCCGACGATCAACTTCTTGCGGTCGAGAACAGAATGCATCACTTCTCGTGCCCAGACAATCCATATGTACGAGAGTGGAGGCCAGTATTGGCGTTTCTGTGTGTTCTCGCTCTGATATGTCTCCACCATTGCTGCCCTCGACAAAGGTCGATCATCAACATTCCCAGCGCCACGCTAAAATGTCACAAATGTCGTCGCCATTCCGCATCGGTCTGCCCTTCACTCTTCACTTTGGCAGATCGAACAGCTGTGGCTTCATGTTCAGCTTGCATAGCTTGGCCACGCACCCTGCGAGCTGCAAGTACGTCTGCATGCCCTCCAATATCCGCATGTGCGTGAAGCCGATTTCGCGGATGAACTCCAGCTTGGTGTGCTCTGAGAGCGAGGGGATCGTCTTGGTGACCTTGAACATGGTACTGATAATGTCGTGCGACGAGTAGCCGAGATCCCTTTCGTCCTGTTAGCTAACGTTGATGTACTGAGAGCGAGACATAGCACCCACCACAGCTCCTTCAAGCCGTCAAGAGCATCGTCAATCTTTTGCTCCTGACAGTTCTTGATCATCGCCTGCACCTTGATAGGATGCGGGCTATCGACCACGCGGAACACATTATCCCCGTTGACAAAGCCAAAGCCTGCATGCGTACTCTGCAAGTTGTTGATCGCCTGTCTCATATCGCCTTCTGCACTAAAGACCAGCGCAGCGATCCCATCGTCACTGTACTCCACCTTTTCTGCCTGACAGATCTGATATAAACGTTTGACCACTTGTCCGTCCGTCAAACGAGCGTACCGCAGGATCGCACATCTCGATTGCAGCGGCTCGATGATCTTGTTGCTCTGATTGCAAGCGAATGCGAATCGTGTTGTGCCCGAGTAGATCTCCATCGTTCGTCTCAATGCTTGTTGTGCTCCAGATGTCATGCTGTCCGCCTCATCCAAGATCACAATCTTTTGCCGTCCTGCTGGGAGTGTGACTTTCTTCTGTGCAAATCCCTTTATCCGATTCCGCACGACATCGATACCACGCTCGTCGGATGCGTTCAGCTCCAGCACTGCTTCCTTGTAGGCATCTCCCAATAGCTGTCTCGCGAGGCAGAGGACAGAGGTCGTCTTTCCGATACCAGGCATGCCACTGATGATGACATGGGGCATATTTCCATCTTTTGCAATGATCTTCAGGCGTTCGATGGTCTCGGTGTTGCCGACGATGTCGTCCAGGAATACCGGGCGGTACTTCTCGACCCTAATGCATGGTCAAATTGGAGTGGTGGTGGTAGACAGGGTCAATTATGCTCACCATGGAAGCTCGTAATTCGCAGGAGCACCCCTCGTGTCCGCCTTGACTCCATTGGTCTCGGCATCCTTTGATGACTCTGCTCTCGCCATGATGTTGTGGATGCCCTGGTTGATGTATGAGCTGGCACTTTCAATTTGAGGTTAAACGCGCCTACTGACGCGATCCTCTCGCGCTAGCGTGCACCCTTGTGACGACGAGCATTCTTTGCATTGCATCCAACCATTGCCACCTTGCTTGCCTTCAATTCTCCAGGAGATAGATAGCACAATGTCCGTCCGTCCGGTGCTCTTCTGTCCCTTTTGTCCCTCATTTCCTCGTTCACAAGCTTGTGTCAGCGGCGAGTCAACATCATCTCATTCACAGCTGACATATCCGCCTCATCGTCTGCTAGACCCACATTGCATCAAATCGAACACAATGACATGAAGACGGCGACAACATCCTCAAGACACTCACCATGATCACCCGGCGTCGATATGCCACATATGCCGCCAGCGCAATCCTCACGCTTCTGTTCATATGGCATTTTCAAGACGGACTCACATCTCGAATTCGACACGACAGTACCTTTCAAC
Source organism: Zymoseptoria brevis (assembly GCA_000983655.1). Taxonomy (NCBI): domain Eukaryota; kingdom Fungi; phylum Ascomycota; class Dothideomycetes; order Mycosphaerellales; family Mycosphaerellaceae; genus Zymoseptoria; species Zymoseptoria brevis. The sequence continues at coordinate 34,705 of JYJE01002525.1, read as the reverse complement.
TTCCCAAGAAGCATACGGATGGTCGTTTCCATTGGGATAATGTTCCTGTCCATTTCCCAGTGAGAGAAGTCCAGCCGATACCCAGCACCAAGCCGAAGAAGCTCCCGAAAGTGCAATTTGACTTTGCAATCGAGACCGCGGAACATGCTGCTATCAGGAGAAAGCGACAAGACGCTGTCAAGGCGACCTTTGAGCGATGCTGGAAGTCGTATAGACGTCACGCGTGGATGCACGATGAGCTGACGCCGATTCATGCTGGTTATGGTCAGGGCTTCGGTGGTTGGGCCGCTACTTTGGTGGACAACCTAGACACGTTGTGGATCATGGGCCTCAACGACGAATTCGAGGAAGCTGTCACTGCCAGTCTGGACATCGATTTGGGAACCTCGACCACAGAGACGGTCAACGTGTTTGAGACTACAATTCGACATCTGGGCGGCTTCCTCGCTGCTTACGACCTTAGCGGCGACAAGCGCTTGTTGGCAAGGGCCAAGGACTTTGGCGAGATGCTTCTCAAGGCCTTCGACACTCCCAACAGGATGCCAATAACTCGATGGAAGCCTCAAGCAGCTCTCAATGGACCTCAAGAGGCTGATCCTGTGGTTCTAGTCGCCGAGATTGGATCCCTGACGATGGAGTTCACCCATCTATCCCAAGTCACTGGCGACATGAGATGGTACGACGCCACGCATCGGATCATGAAGCTATTCGCAGCACAGCAAGACGACACTCATCTGCCCGGAATGTTCCCCGTCAGCGTGAACGGGCGAGACTCCGACTTCACAGCGGACACATTCTTCACGCTGGGAGCCATGTCCGACAGTTTGTACGAGTACTTCCCAAAAATGCACGCCTTACTCGGTGGTGTCGATGAGATGTACTCCAAGCTCTACGCCAAAAGCATGAAGACAGCCATCAAGTACAATCTCTGGAAGCCAATGACGCCCGAAAACGCCGACATCCTCATGTCCGGAAGCGTACGCGTGGAAATGGGAAGCCCACCCCAACTAGAAGCACAAGGCCAACACCTCGTCTGCTTCGCCGGCGGCATGTTCGCCCTCGGTGGGAAGTACGTAGATCCCTCCACCAACCCTGCCCTCCACAGTCTCAACGTGCTAATCATTCAACAGACTCTTCCAACAACCCGACCACCTCGAAATCGCCCAAAAACTCACCCAAGGCTGCATCTACACCTACCGCGCCCTCCCCATGGGCATCATGCCCGAAATCTTCTCCATGACCCCCTGCGACAGCAAAGACTCCCCCTGCCCCTGGGACGAAACCAAATGGCGCGCCGAAATCGCCTCCACCATCGACTCCGACCCCGACCTCACCCCGTCCATCGACGACGTCATCGCTCACCACCGTCTCCCGAAAGGCTTCACCTCCATCGGCGACCGGCGGTACATCCTCCGTCCGGAAGCGATCGAGTCGGTCTTCATCCTCTACCGCACCACCGGCGACCCCAGTCTGCTTGACGCAGCGTGGGAGATGTTCCAGTCGATTGTCAATGCGACGACGACGCCGCTTGGTAATGCGGCATTGGAGGATGTGACTTTCTCGCAGGCGGAGTTGGATGAACAAGGGAGGGATGTCAGGATGGATAGCATGGAGAGTTTCTGGACGGCCGAGACGTTGAAGTACTTTTACTTGATTTTCTCGGAGCCGGATGTGGTGAGTTTGGATCAGTGGGTTTTTAATACGGAGGCGCATGCGTTTCGAAGGGCCGGGACGTGAATGGGGAGGACAGATTTTGAGTGAGGGTTTGGTCGAGGATAGGGGATAAGACAGGAGTATCAAAGTTCTCTGAGCATGGAAGGTGTATTCTCTTGCTTTGGAGATCTTGTTGTATGAGATTTATGTACGATGTGTGCGACCCTCGCCGTCTGCGCAGTCATGGCGACAAGAGCGGCGCCACGAGGGCTAGCGAAACAGGTGGGTTCCTCTATAACGCAACGACTCAAGAGACCCCGAATCGCCGCCGCCTCTCCTTGCAGCTCTGCCCGCGTCCTACACTTGTTACTCCCGTGCTTCGAAAGGACACCGCCGCCGCCGCCAGCGCTATGTCAAGCAAGTCACTTCTAGATCGCCCATCTCACATGCATCATGTCCAAGTCGTGTAATCCCGCCGTTCATGCTCATCAGACATCGCACATCATCGTTTTCACAGTATCGTCCGTCGTCGTTGATGCGTTTTACATGCCCATCATTCCTTGCATACCGTTGTTGGCGTAAGCCTGTAAAGCGTGTTAGTCTCCTTTTCGAATCAGTCTTTCTTGGAACGCTAGACTCACCATCGGCTTAATGTCCGGATGCGGCACCGCATCAAACTTGTTAAACTGCAACTTCAAATCGCTCTCGATATTGATATACGCGCCCTTGTTCTCCGTCGAATCGCAGTACCTCGGCGCCGAGAAGACCGTAATACACCGTCCATCATGCTCGACTTCGTACCCCTCCATGCGCACCTCATGACTGCGGATCACCGCTTCCAGCCCGTTCTTCTCACAGAAGCGCTTCGTCACGTCCGGACCGAATTGCAGTCCGACACCGCGCTTCGAAGGTCCACGGCCGGGTTCGGCTTGAGGGTCCGTCCAGAGCATTTCCATCATGAGACCGGCTTGGCCTGGTTGGCGTTGGTTGTGGCGGTTGAGTTTGCGGATGTCGTCGAGTGTGACGCTGTCGTCGGAGAAGAGGCCGCCGTGGAGGACGAGGTATTTGTCCCCAATGAGGGTGGCGAGTGGGAGGGCGGAGAAGGACTCGGAGAAGAGTTTGAAGACGCGCTCGTTGTATTTCGCGCGACACTCGCCCTCGAAGCCGTACATGCGGTTCATGTCGTCGGTTTCGTGGTTGCCGCGATTGAGGAAGAAGGAGGAGGGGTACATCCACTTGTAGGCGTAGAGGAGGAGGGCGATTTCACAGGACCAGCTCCCGCGGTCGACGAAGTCGCCGTTGAAGAGGTAGGCGTGGGAGGCGGAGGGAAACCCATTGAGGCGGAAAATCTCGAGGAGGTCGAAGTATTGGCCGTGGGTGTCGCCACAGACGGTGATCTTCGTGTCGGGTTTGACTGGTGTCTCGACCATGGTGGCTTCGTTATAGACGATTTCCTTTACAGCGAGGATTATTTGGAAGACGTATTTTCGGTGCAGTCTCTTGCCGTCCTTGAAGCGTTGGATCATGTCGTCGATGAACTCTTGGGTCATTTCGTTCTTTAACCGGACGCCGTCGTATGTGTCCTCCACGGTCATGTTCTCCACGTCCAACCCTTCCGCGGCGGAGGGTGCGTCGGCGACTTCAATCGCTTTGAGGAATGCATCCCGCTTGACCATCTTTTGACACGCATCATATTGCGCCTTCGCAGTCTTGTCCGCAGGATTCTTCCGCACAACGACCTTCCAGTCGTGAATTGCATCGGCATGTTTGAGAATGGCGGTGTTGGCGACCGCTCTTCGGTAGAAGGCTTTGACGAAATTGGAGTCGAGTTCGATGGCTTTTGTGGCGTCGGCGACTGCGTAGCCGTATGATTCGAGTTTGATGTGTGCTTGGGCTCGGTTGGTGTAGAATGAGGGTTCATTGGGGTCGAGCTTGATGGCTTGGTCGTAGCAGTCGACTGCTGCGGGCCAGTCGCGAGCTTTGAAATGCTCATTGCCCTTGTTTTTGAGGGCTACTGCCTGGTGGGAGTGTGTCAGTCAGTATCGGTGGATGCTAGGATATGTTTTGACGACGAGACCAACCTCTTCGATCGCCATGGTGGGCGAGCTGCGATATGGTGGAGATCTCTGGACTGCTGGCGATGACAAGTAGAGGATGTGTAGGAGAATCTATTGAATCAACCCGGAGAGTGTCGAAAAGAACCGAATGTCAAGCGGGGGGGGATGTTGTTGGCCGGGAATCTTCTTCAGAATTGTCGACTTGGATGTGGAATATCGTCACCTCTAGATTTCCATCCGAGTCCCTGCCGCTTGAACCGGAGAGGGGTCCGATCCCGCGTCGGCACGTGCCTCAAGCAACATGACAATCATTCCAGACCTTTGTCCTTTGCTCCATTATCATCCTCCGCGACCTCGAGCCAATTCAACCTCAAACCACCACAAGAAAACAACATCGAGTTTTCGTCAAATCAGTCGCGATGTCCGCCCTCCCTCGCTCCCTCCGCGCCTGCCTAATCTGCTCCTTCGTCCAACCACACTCCCGCTTCATCAAAAACGGCTGCCCCAACTGCGAGCACTTTCTCGAGATGCGCAACTCCTCCGACGTCGTCGCCGAGTGTACGTCGGAAGTCTTTGAAGGGGTCATGGAGGTCAACGATACGAATACGAGTTGGGTCGCCAAGTGGCAGAGGCTGGAGGGGTATGTGCCGGGGATGTATGCTGTTAAGGTTAACGGGGTGGTGAGTTCTACCTGCGGTTCTTTGTTTGATGGGTGAGAGAAGTGGGTTTGAGGGTTTGTTGCTGACTTTTGGGAATAGCTGAGTGATGATTATATTGTTGCGGCGGAGAGTGCGGGGGTTACGTATATGCCGTGAGTTGAAACTCCTTGGACCGAGACGTTGGGGCACATACTGATGAGATGCAGGCGAGATGGTAGCCAGAGTACCGATGAGCAGTGATTGTGATGTCAATTTTGGTTCGAGGCATGATTTTGAAGCATTTCAGCGCCGGAACAGCGGCACGAGAGGATGAGGAAAGCAACCTATTGGCCATAGGCAAAGGATTCGCACCAAGCATACGAGGTCATGCAAGAAGGGCCGGGCAGAAGGAAGGTGCTTGGTCAATCCGCTCGACACCGCGGAAGCAATCTGGGCGAGCTTCATCTGATGGGTCCAACGCGCATTCCACACAATGGTCATACCTTATCCTGCGACTCCGACACCAACATGGGCGATCAAAGCCGACTACGGATGACCTCGGCAGAGGCGAGGTGCAGGCAACGTATTCTATAGATGCGCGAAAGCGAGGGACAGGCCTGGAATCGTAAGCGCATGCATTGTGTGCGACGTCGAATGGCCAGTTAGTCTAGATAGCAGACCTCACTCATGGCTCAATCGGCAACAGATGACCGCTTCAAAACGATACAAGAGCATTCCCACTCTCCGTCAAAGGCCACAGCAAGACATAGAATCCCACCGCCCCTCCCACCAGCAACACGTAGTACAGCACCGTCCATCCCATCGGCGCATCGCCAAAGCTCACACCTGAATCCCGCCCAAGTCCGCCATTGACAGACTGTCCCTCTACAGGCCACTCGCCCTGGCCAACCTTTCCCCAAACCCTCGGCAGTCCCATGAAGTTGCAGAATGTATGCGCCACCACGGAAGCAAACACATTGCCGGTCCGCAAGAAGACAAACGCCGCGAAGAAGCCGAAGAGACTCGTGTACGTGAGCTGGATCGTGCTGATGAGCGTTCCTGTCGCTAGGACGCCCACCGGCGGTAGCACCCCCTTATGCCCTGCCGGAGTGTGCGTCCGCACATAGTCGATGAGGTGATGTACATGCGCGGCCCCGAAGATCAACGGCGTAAGAAACACGATCCTCGTCGGGGAGACGTGTGCAAGGAGATATAGCGATATGACAAGCGACCGAAAAACGAGTTCCTCGCACCAAGGAGCAATGAGCATATTCCGGTAAGCCGGGTACGTCGTCCAGAACGTATCCTTCACACTCTGCACATTCCACTCCCGCCATCCGTCGTCAATGAGGATGGACTCGTACAGTGGGCCTGCGAAGAGGACGCATAGTGACAGTACGACCTTGGCGCAGTCGATCGTCGATACGGGCCAGAGTCCGAGTATGCGCAGGACATGGCGGGTTGAGGATTGGCCTGGGATGAAGAGGACGTAGAGGGTTATGATGGTGGAGGTCAAGCAGGAGAGGCCGACAGCGCGGACGCGGGCGCGGATGATGGTTGGGGAGTCCCGGGAGGCGAGCGAGGTGCTGCGGAGGGTGGGGGAGAGGTAGAACGGAGCGATGTAGATTGTTGTGTAGAGGAGGCCGAGGAGGAGGGCGGTGGTGGAGGTGATGGCGGCGGGGCGGTCTGGTTCGAGGTTGTTAGTGGGGGCGGGTTATTTGGTTGGTGATGAGGCTGTGAGTGGTGATGGGATGATGCTGGTTTGGAGAGAGTTCTATTGTTGGACGGACGGGGTTGATGACAGGTGACAGGTGGTGAACAGACTGCCGGCGAACGGACGGAATGATTAGCCTGCTCGCGGGATGGTGCTGGCTTACCGGTGGAGGAGTGGTATATTTTTGCGGTGCGCATTTTGTCGAGGAGGTGGGAGCCTGTCCGTATCAGCTTGGATGCCATGCGAGGATGGATGGCGTTGATTGATGATTTGGTTGGGTTGATGATATTGTCAATGTGGACGTGAATAGATGCGATGCGAGCTTTTTACTACGGCGTCTGGATTTTGGTCTACGAGGTCGAGGTCGAGGTCGAGGTCGAGGTCGAGGTCGAGGCTCCACTGTCAATGCACATTCCGTACTTCTCGAACAAGGGATGCTTTCATTCGCTGCAATGCTTCGTCGATGATGTGTACGGGTGGCCACATGACATGTGAGATGCCATGCCCTGAGGTGTCCACAGCACAGATGACGAAGCTCAGCAAAATAGACACGGCTGCTGGCAATTGTATACATTATTCTTCTCCCACGGACGAGTACACGATCCTCATCGCAGAATCGATCAAGACAGTCATCAGCACTCAACGCTCAGCAGTAGTGATCGTGAGCACGCCGGCTTCCAACTTCCTTCTCTTGTTCTATTCAAATCTCGGATCTCGACCCTCATCGTCTCCGCCTCGTGGTCCAAAAGGAAATGAAACAAGAGACACGCTACTGCAATTCTAATCCTGCACGCTTGCAGACACACGCGTGTCAGTCGCGTTCTCCAAACAAACCCCTCACCAATCGAGAGTCTTGACTCTTGCTGGCTCGTTCGTGCTACTAGCCTACTACTGCAGCACCGTTGATTGCGTTCCTTTGTCGCAAGCATCGGCTCATCTACCGAACAAAGACGAATGATGACTGCGCGCTGACTGGGCTTGGACTCTTTTAAGATGAAGAGATCCTGGGAATGTCATCCTTGTCTGCCAGTATCTTCCCTTCAACTCAAAGTCGGTGAGTGAGATTGCTGTCAAGGTAAGCTCTGCCATTATTGGATGAAGACTCTCCTTATAGTGCAGTCAGCCGGCGCACAAGTGTTTTCGTGTTCGAACCTTTCAAGGTCGCGTTTGAAAGGAGAGGGCGTCAAATTGTTGGTTGGCTTCCAACGTCGCCCGCTCTTGCGCTCCACTTGTACGCGAAGTATCCCGGCATAATCTCCGTCTCAAGGTATCGATTACCCTTATTAGCCGACTGCAGCGCTGCGCACCCCCAAGTCATCACCTCCACCTATTCCTCACGCACGGAATTACCATGGCATTGCTAATACTGCTCACATGCATTGCCCGCACTGTCCGTCATAGAGCATGTGCCGATGCGAAAATCTAAGATAGTCCAGAGAAGTACACCCCACCGACAAGGTAATCGTGGTCTTTTCGCTCGCTTCCCTCTGTCCCGTACATCCACTTCTAATTGCTATACTGTCCCTAACCATGGCGAGATCGAGCTGAGCACCGCCGCCGTTTGTACCAACCCATCACCCGAGCTCCAAGCACTACCGCTGAGCATAATCCGTCATACCGCAGGCCGGGCGACTCCCGACGCATATTAGCACTTCATCAGCCGCCGTTGCTCGTTCGACGCTTCCGGTCTCTCCTCATTGCCGTCGAGGACTTCTCTCGCTGGACATTTCGCACATTCACTCCTCTCATGCGTTTTTCCGTTCCCTCTGGCTGATGATGTTCTGCCATTACGCTTCGAACCTTCAACCCACTTTGCTTTGCGGCGGCCATGTATCTGGACCCCGACCCGAGAGGACGAGGACACTCCTCACCGAAACCGTCTCGCGCTCACAAACATGACAGCTCTGGCTTCTTCGCTTCACAACGACCCATCACCTCGCCGCGTGATTCCTCGAACCGAGTAAAGGCGGACTCGAGCACCTCAGCACTTCCCACCACATCCAACACGGTCCGTCTGGTCGAACCCTCACCGTCGCCATACGCATCTACGGAATTTCTATCTCTACACCGGACGACGAGTTTGCAAAATCTGTACGCAAGCAATCTCGCCAACACCAACAGCAATGATCGCAATGACAAGCAGCACCGCACGGGCACGGAGGAAGACTCGCATCTCACACCCTTGTCACATCCCGGCTTGGCGCATCCGCCGAGGCTCCGGCTGAGGAGTAGCGGTGTTTCATCCATCTTATCCTGGACTAATGACACTCCAATCTTGGGATATGGATCCAACTCAACCCTGTCTGCCGACGAGGAGTCGCTGGCCGACCTGCCGATTGCAAGATGGTATCGACGGAGCGCCTCACCGGGCAGCAATTACTCCCAATCCTCCACCATACGAGACGGCAACATTGGACTCGGCATCAGGAAGGAAAGCGGCAAGAGCAGTGGCAGATACAGTTCGGGCTCGACATTAAGAGGGACACCTATACCATGGGACGCGCAGGGCCAGGATCGTGGCGAAGCTGAAGTTGTGGCCATTCCCAGGTCCGAGCCCACGCGGGTGTTACAGACTTTGCAGGAAGTCTCTCCAGAGAGGCCCGCGACGGTGAGAGGTGTTGCACCTTCCGAAACGTCTTCATCCTCTGCCACGGAAACTCGTCCGGCCTCGGATCCGTCTGTCGACGACTCGTTGGACTCCCGCCGTCACCCCGCTGAATCGTCACCTGTCAACTGGGAACGCGTCGCTGAATCATCACCTGCCAATTGGGAACAGGTAAACTCACCGGAAAGCAGTTGGAGTGGTCGCGCCAGATCGAGGACAGCATTATCCGTGGGATCGGTCCGTATGCGACCTGGTATCGAGGACCTCCGAGCCGTCGCAGCGTCCAACAGTCCATCTTCGTCATCTCAAGACCTCCCTCAATTTGATTCAAGCCAAATTTCGTTAGGAGAGCGAGAGGTTTCGCATCCGTCGTCTCCCAATTTCGTCGCCTACAGTTCAGGGTCTGCACGTGAGACCAGCCCGTCGGATCCTATTACCAGTACTTCTCGCGAGTCACTTGAGCGTGGTGTTCAGCGTGGGCACTCTGGAAGTGGACCAACCCTTGCCAGCACGAGTTCTTCCGCTTCCTTGGGTTCTAATTACGTTCTACCTTCATTGTACATTCCCCGAAGGCGACCTCACTCATACGCGCCGACCAATCAACACATTGCAGAGGTCGAAGCACCTCGTGCGGAGGACGACATGGACGACATGGAAGAAGAAGAGATCGACACGCACCCTTTCCCACGGCGGCCGTTCAGTAGCCACCTCAGTACGATCGCGAGCATCAGCGATCAACAATTCAGCCCCAGGACGAGTCACCGGCCGAATAGTCAAACTTTGAGCAGGATGAGCTATTTCTCGATGGGGAGTGGAGTCCTGACTGGGGACGACATGAGCATGATGAGCGACCGCCGATCGATCCCATTATCGATACCTCTTTCAATCCCCCTTACGGCAGATCGACGACGACGAAGCGAACCGAGCGAATCGATTGCGTCGTCGTTACCGGAAGCGTATCGCGATGGCAGCTTCGATGTACCAGATTCACCGGAGCGCAGCTTCAAGACATCTTCCGCCGTCCCACAACCTTTGTTCAGAGCCGGTCAGCCGACGATGCTCAACACGTCGAAGAAGTACGATGGACCGATGCCGCCTCTTCCGCCGATACCGAGAAGTCCTGAGAACGACGAAGACTTCGACACCCTTTCTGCACTGCCTTCACCTGCATTACATCCGAAAAAGTCGGGACATTCGCTTCGGCATAAGAGGAGTAAGAGCAACCCGAGCAGTCATTCGAGGCAGACAAGTCAGGTCAGCTATGTGGGGAGTGATGCGGACAGCATGAGCGTGCAGAGAAATAGCATCGGAAGTGCCATCTTTCCAATCTGGGCGAGGCGCTTCTACAGTGGCAGTCATGAATTGAGGAGCAAAGTGTCACTCGCAGATGTGTCAGGAAATTCACGACGAGAGCAAGCCGCTGGGCGACACGAGCGGACCGATAGTTCTTGGACGGATCGCAGTATCACCAGTCGACTCGGCACGGGATACAGTAATATGGAATCAATCAGTCCGACCAGCAGCCACTTCATGCCAGCCGTTTTCCGAGCCCGCACACGAAAACTGGTCAAAGACGGCCGGGTCAACAAGTTCTCCAGCAAGAAACGAATGAGCAGCATCCGAGATCGTGACCGGGACTCCAACGCCGCTCGCGACTCCATGGCCATCACCGCCCTCTCCGACCAACCCCGCAACCCCGACGATTCCGCCGAGTACCTCCCCTCGGGACAACCCAAATACGGCCGCCTCAAAGACTCCTCTCCCACACCTGGCCAAAAACGTCGCCTTCCTCGAAAATACTCCAAACAACGCCTCTGGAACCAAATGGAGTTTCCCCGGCCCATGACCTCCGACCGCCTCTCCTCCCTCGGCGTCGACCCCCGTCTCGGCCCGCCCACGCGCTCGTCGCAACAAGGACTACCGCGATGGTACGCCCCGAGTTTCGTCGAGTCGCTGGATACGTTGATCAAATCACGGTGTAATCGACAAATTCTATGTTTTACAGTGGGATTTGTGATTCCGTTGGCGTGGATGTTGGGCGCGGTACTACCGCTTCCGCATCGTCCGGTGGATCCGAGGGACTTACCGGAAAATGCATCGAGCAGTCAGGTCGATGTGGCGACGGCGATGATGAAGCATGAGGCGGGCGCGGATTCGGAGTTGAGGTGGAGGGAGGAGAGGACGTATTTGAAGGCGAGGTGGTGGAGGATGTTGAATCGGGTGATGAGTTTTGTGGGGTTGTTGGTCATTGCGGCTATTGTGAGTATTGAACGTGTGTTGTGTGGGAGATGTGGACGATTGCTAATGTTGAGGAATAGGTTGCGCTGGTCGTCGTTACGGTCTGATCCCTGGCCATGGCCATGGCATGCGCACGCTGCACAAGAGTGATACTCGATATCTACTTGGAACCATTTACGGCTTCTGGAGCTATACACATACGACTGCACCGCGACTGCTTACCGACGAACCTCACTACCAACCATATTTTCCATCACGCATACTACTGGATCTACCCGGAGATCTCGATTTTGAAACCATTTCAGCGACTGCGCGTCATCATTGATTCTTTAACGATACCCACGTCACCACATCATCGCGACATATACAAAGAAGGAGAGAGGAATATTAGTGTTTGAAACTTATTTTGAAGGAGGAGAAGACTACGGAAATGAAAGGGAGTGCATGCAGATGGAGAGCAGCCGAAAGGCGGAGGCGGAGATGAACGCAAGAGAACTGGATGGAGATTATACCCGACGAAGATTATAAGAACTACCACTATATAATGCCAAATGTCGAATGTCGAATGTCGAACGCTAACGTCTGTTTCACTTGTATCGCATGACTCTGTGGGAGGAGAGTGTGTGTGCGCCTTGTATGCGAACTAAGAAGACGGTAAAGTATGAAACTATGAGTCGCTATCGAGTCTATGTTTAAGCATATCTCCCGCCGTCTATACTGCATGCCCGCGGCGTCATTCCGCGCTGTCGTTTGGACGGGTTTTGGATCTTGACAGATTTTAAGAATTAATGCTATTGGGTCTTGAGTTCCTCCTCGGACGTCACGTTGTTTGAGATGTTCAGACGTTCGGTTTATCGTCTTCACTCCTGCAGACGGGACTGAGGTGCTGAGGTAGGCCGCGAGCTTAGTCAGCGGTCAAACTCCCGTCCGCTCAGATCGCTCTTGCTCGTCCTTTCACACCCAGACAGACACATCCTCGAATGCATACTGGTCAACTCCTTCTTCAGCCCATTTTCCCACCTCTGTTGCTCCACTCGTACGCGTAAGCATCTCATCGTGCTCTACAGTGTCTAGCAAAATGTCTTTTCGAATGAAGTTACACACTTCTGCACGACGCCGTGGAGGTACGTACCTGAGTTGCCCTGCATTCACTTTGCATGTCTCTCCGGAAGGACGAATGTCCATACAAAGTCCTTGGCGCGGGCAGCCTGAGTCCGACCGCGTCTTGAACTGCTCACCGGTTTGCACGTTGGAGTAAGACATCCTCACGCGCGCTGGACCTTGTGGTAACGATGGAAACACCGGCTGTACACTCACGCAGGCTACAGCCCGGCAAGATTCGTGTCTCTAGGGCAAGGTCCCAGCACGCGACCGTACCGGAGCTGAAGTTCGAGCTGAACATCGTGAAGCTAGCCGACAAGCTTCTCTATCACCCGCTCTCATACACATGGGGCAGTGCTGAGAGGTGCAGAAGCGTCACCATCAACGACACTGCCGTGGCTGTGACTCAAAACCTCCATGACGCTCTTGGCGAGCTCTGGAGACACAGAGTCCGGCTCGTGGCTTATATGGATCACAACTCGCTGATCAAACTGCCCGGCCGACTCTGGAGGAATGGCATCAAGTCACTTGCAACGTTGACGCTATTAATTGTATCAATCAGCAAGACTCGATCGAAGTCAACGCTCAAGTACAGCTAATGGGCTCAGTCTACAAGAGCGCTATATCGGTTCCCATCTTCCTTGGGGTTGCGGAGCCTGGGCACGAGAAAGATTTGTCGGAAATGACGGTGGGGCTGCGGAAAGCCGTGACGGAGAAGACAATTAGTATCGCGGAATGGAAAAGATCATACTATTTGTGCACTCTTCACATCGCCATGCGGCCCTGGTTCTACCGCGTCTGGACTCTATAAGAAGCTGGCTTGGCTGCCCGTGCAGACGTGATACATGGGGAAGACTCGGCTCACCTGTGGGAACTAGAACCATTATCCTGGCTGATGACCACCAGCTCCCTCGAGTTCCGAGAGCTCGGTGTAGATAACAGACCGTTGACGGCCCTCCTTGGGTCTCTTGAACCAACCAGATCCTTGAAGTCGTTGATGAACGAATCCTACCAGAAAGACACTCCTGAAGCTTTCCAGCTTCTTCGCGCCCTCATGAAGATGACACGAAGTAGACAGTCTCGGGATCCTAGGGATCATGTCTACGGCCTGCTCGGAAGTTGTACGTTGCTTGTCACGATCAGCAGTACATTTCGCCCTCCTCAGGTCGACTATTCGAGGCCATGTGCAGAGCTTTATGGCGACATCTTTCGAACTTTTCTGCTGAACCCCAACGACATCGGATTGGACATGCGCGTGACCGAGGTCAGAGGTGTGAACAGTAGCAACGGCCCCGGTGTGCCTGGACTACCCTCATGGATCCCAGACTACAGCGTTCCATACCCACCCCTCTCCTTCTGGTACGACCGAAAATTTTACAATGCTGGATTCCACCGGAGGTATCCGCTGCAGTCATCCTGCTTCGCAAACAATGGAACATGGCTGGTACTCCGAGGCGTCGAGGTCGACGAAGTGTCTGTGATCCCAGATCCGACCTCGGTCTTACTCTGTACGATGGAGAGCGAACTGTTTCAGGATCTGGACAAAGTTATATCAAGTGTCGGAGAACCACCTACAACTTCCGAGTCTGAAATACTGTGGGTCTGCCGTCGCACGCTATGCTTGGACCTCGCGGTGCGTTTGGGTGCGATGATCTCTGAAGGAGAGCCAATCTCCAACCTGCATGGCGTTAGGATCGAGCGCATCGGATCGAACGAAGCCGCGCGCGCAGTATTCGAGCTCGCCTGGACCACTCAGTTCCCACTTCAGCCCCAGACTCCCGGTGATCTGACTGTAGGACCCGCGATAAATCTGGACGAAGACGGAACGCCGCTGAGTGAGATGTTTGTCGTTATGGCATCGGGACGTACGGCTATGTGTAGACCATACACACTTGTAGGAGACATTGTAGTTGTGTTTCCGGGAGTCTGCATGCCATTCATTCTGAGACAACGGCAAGGTTGCGATCGTCATCAAATGATTGGACCGGCGTATGTGGATGGAATCATGGATGGCGAGGTCATTGAGGCTATGGAGAGGGGCGAATACGAGCTGGAGACTTTTGTGATCGATTGAGGAATGTGTCGTCGTTCGAAGTGTGGCTTCGTTGCGGAGCGTCACCTTGTTGCTCGTGGGCCTCCTCATCCTCTGTCCTGCTCCCATGCGCTTTGCGTCCATTGTCTGGACGCCGCGCTGCCCAGCACTTTGGTTTTGTTGCGTCGTCGACGATACGTCCCTTCTTCACAAGGAGCAACGATCGTAGCATGCCCTCTCGAGCTCAACAGAAGGTGGCAATGACATGTCCTACGGAGGAAGTATCGATTGCGCCTCCGCCACGGAGGCAGGCCATCTACGATATCTCATCTCGCCTCTTTGATGCGTGTCGTCGGCATTTGAAATATGGCGCAGATTTACTGCGCCACTTCATGACGCGCCGGGAACCCTTGTTTGAATGGCGTCCACGTTGTGCCCCTCACCTGTAAACATATCATCACTCCGTCAGCGACCTTCTTCTTCTTTTGCGAGCATACAATCTGCTCCATTCATCTGCGAAACTGAATCTCGACACTCTCTCGACGAACCAGGAGACTACCAGCGAAATTCCACAATCTCTGCCAACGATGGCTGACTTCGCCCCTCCACCTGGGCCTCCACCTCCGAAGGTTCCAGAGTAAGCATCCACCTTCTTAACATCCAGCGGGGAGTCCTCAATACTGACGAATCTGACAGAGGCTACAAAGCCATCTGGAACGACCAATACAAAGAATGGTTCTACGTCAACATCTACACCAAACAATCCACATGGGAACGACCCACCGAACCCGTCTACCCACCACCCGAAGGCGCGCCTCACGATGCGCCGCCAGGCTACAACAACGACACGAAACCGAATCCTCATTACGGCGACGACAAGTCCGCCATGCACAGCAACAACCCTTACAATGCGAGCGCTGCCGGTGGATCAAGCAGTACATCTGAAGATGAGAGGCTGGCGCGACAACTCCAAGCGGAGGAAGACGCGCGGAACGGCAATCGCGGGGCGTCGGACAACTACTACGGTGGTGGTGCTCCTCAATACGGCAACCAAGCTCCGCAATATGGTAGTAGCTCCAACCAACTCCCAGCCCGCGACCAAGGCAAGAAAGGCGGGCTGCTCGGGAAACTCAAAGGCGCGCTGTCATCTGGTGGTTCGTCTTCACGACCGATGGGAGGAGGAGGATACCCACAACAGGGCTATGGCGGATACCCGCAGCAGGGAATGATGGGAGGAGGATACGGTCACGGCCCGCAGTATGGTGGATACCCTCAACAGGGATATGGAGGATACCCACAGCAAGGAGGGATGATGGGCGGGGGTGGCATGATGGGTGGAGGAAGGAGACCGGGAGGTGGAGGGATGGGAATGATGGGTGGTGCGGCGTTAGGCGCAGGTGCGGGATTGTTGGGCGGTGCGATGTTGGCGAATTCGTTCGATGATCATGAGGACTATCAGGAGGGATATCAGGATGGGCAGGATGATGGAGGGGATTACGGTGGTGGAGACGATGGCGGTGGCGGAGATTAGTTGGGAGAAATGGGAGGGGGAGATCGAGGTTTGTGTCTGCAGGACAGAGGCGGTTTTGCATGCGAGGCTTTGCATTGTACAGCGAACGGAAAGCACAACATGTAATATCCAGACAATCGTTGTTCTGTACTACCAGCCTCCCCTTTGTTGACAACGTGGAGTGGAGTGGTAGCTGTATGACATATGAGTGGGTCCAGCCCAGCTTTACCTCGAGAGATCCGCGATACGACGGCTAAAAGGCAATGCTTAAGAGCACCTCATCTGCTATCCACGCTCTTCCGCTGCTCGAATAGGATCGAGCGTGATAATATCATGACGTTGTTGGCAATGCTAGCTCAGCAACAGCTATTTTTCTTTGTCGACCGGTTCGAACAATGGTACGAGAATCTCATCTAGATTCATTCACTTCTCGACACTACATCCAAGCTAAAATGTCTCTCACAGGCGCTATCAACACGGTCAAAGAGGCCTTGTCCACAGCACCGCCCAGCGATGCCTATCTCGCATGGGATGCTCCTGGTGTGGAGGACCCCAAACCAGACGAGGAGCTCAAAGCAAAGCAAATCGGCGAGACAATGAACAAGATGCAACAGCACAACTTCGACATTCATCGTAGAGCCTTCACGGCCACCCACGTCAAGACTCAAGATATCGTAAAGGGGAAACTCACTGTTCGCGAGGATCTGCCTGCCCATCTCCAACAAGGGCTGTTCAAGACTCCCGGCAAGACATACGATGTCGCAGCGCGGTATTCGAACGAGCCTATTTTCTTGCAGGCGGATCAGGAGCCCGGACCGCGTGGCCTGAGTCTGCGGATCTTCGGCGTCGAAGGCGAGCGACTCGAGGGCGCTGACAAGGATGCCACGACCCAAGATTTCATGTTTAACAATGCGCCGATGATCGAGCTCACCGACATCGATACTTGTCTGGACATCATGCAATTGCGGGAGAAGTACTTCGACAGCCCGGCCAAGCTCAGCGCGGCGACAAAGTTGAGGACCGATGGTATCAAGCAGAGTGCTCCTTGTAAGTCCTCCGTCCATTCCTCTTTCAGTCCACCCTTTGAGTAAGAAGAATGCGCCTGATATTCGCATAGTCCAACTCCCCAATACCAACATGGTCAGCCACTCCTTCTACACGCAATCCGCCTTCCGCTACGGCCAATACTACGGGCACATGGGTCTCTTCCCCGTCGTCGAAGAAATGAAGACCCGCGACAACAAGGTCACCAGCAACGATCCCCGCCCCGCCCTCTCCGACTGGCTCTCCAACTACTTCGCCCAAAACGGCGCCACATATGAGTTTCGCATTCAGCTCGGCACGGATCCTTCCCACCACCCAACGGAAGACGGATCAGTGATCTGGGACGAGACAACGGCTCCCTATCAGACGATCGCGACGATGGAGTTCCCGGCCCAGGAGAGTATGGGCATGGAGAGGAGGGTGTTTTGGGAGGGCAAGAGAAATCGAGTCCGTGGGATGCTTTAAGCGAGCATCGCCCGTTGGGGAGTATTAATCGGTTGAGGAGGGTAGTGTATGAAATGAGTCGGAGGAGAAGGGAGGCGATGAATGCGGTGGAGACGAAGAGGGTGCAAGGGGTTGATGAGTTGCCGTAGTGAGGTGGTCATGGAGGGTGTCGTAGAATAAAGTGAGTGGAGGCCACTTCAGAAGCGATGCGGCTGGCTTTACTTTCGGTCCTTTTTTAATCAACGAGGGACGAAAGTACGAGAATAGAGCTGCTTGCAGTCTGTCAATTGCAGCGAGAGCTCGTCGGACGAGACTTTCAAACCTTGGTCTCCGGAAGGAAATCGGTTTTGATCAACGGCGTTGCAAACGACTTTGCTCCTCTGCTGTCTTGAGAGAGTATACGAAGTAGACGTGCTCGGAGCGGAACACCAGGATATCCTCAATTCATCGAGAGAAAGTATGTATAGATATCTCCTGAGGTACAAGGTATCTTAGTGGAACTGTGAAGAGGGCGAAACGAAGTTGAATGGACTCTAGTCTACGGAAAGGGGCTTGAGACGATCGAAATTGACCCGAGCGGCTTCGCTCAGATCATGCACCGAGAGACAGACCGATACCATTAAAAGGAAGCAAAAAGTTGGAGCGGATCTTCGGCTCCTCTTCTGCCACTGTGCCGAGGAAACATGCGGTATGTGTATCGCCGAAGTCGGTCGAGATCTGCGAGCGGAATTGTCGGGATTTTCGGGACAACGGCAGTCCACTCTCGTTTTGGAATAGGGGGTTCAAGACTGCCGTGGGCGATGTTATCAGCTCTGTGATCTGATAGATCGAAGAGAGTAGGCGTGTCCTAACGAGACTAGGTGTGGTTGGATCAAGGTATACCTTACACAGGGCTTATAACATATTGAGGATATGGGTCCTCGATTTTATCCTCTCGATTGCGTTGTATCGAAGTGGATATACTAAGTCACTCGGCGTAAGAAGTAGTATAGACAAGGTGCTTGAGCTGCGATGAACGCCTTTGAGAGCACTTCGTCTCGCTAAATAGCAAATCGCCTAGAAAATGCAGTGAAAATCGACCTCGAAATCTAGAGCAAAAATCGCCGGCGAGAAACATGTAAAAAGAAGGACCCCATCACTGGAAACGCCAGTGCTTCGTCACTGTCACCGTAGTGAAGCTGGCCGTTCCATATCCGCGCATGGTCATCTTTGGGCCACGAGTCTGGGGAACAGTAGTGTTGCCGCGGTAGCTGTGCGGCGGCATGCTGAAGTGGCTGGGCTTCGGGATCCCGTGGGCCTTGGTGATCGTTGCGTTACCAGGGACGCTGTGAACGCCTGGGTGAGGCCATCCACTGGGCAGTCCTCGAGAGATCCCTTCCGGCACGCCCTGAGGTACTCCCTGCGGAACTCCGGATGGCGCTCCAGGAGGCAGAGACATCGTTGTCGGCACGGGACCTTGGATCTGACCTGTATGTGTGTCAGCGTAAAGAGCAAAACAAAAAAATTCGGAGGAAGGAAGCTTACCATCAGGGATCTGAGTGATCAGACCGGCCAGAGAAGTCGAAAGAGCCGCAGCAGAGTGGCAGATAGAGGTGGAGTTCACGATCGATGCCGTGGAATTGGTAGAGCTGGGAGGGTTGACAAAGACGGTGTTGGTGACCGTCATGGTCTTCACCACCATCGAACCTCGGGTCGTTGAGGAGGTGTTCCAGTTGACTGGAATGATCGTGGCTGACCGCAAGAAGGTCTCAGGAACATGGACCGATGGTATCGGGATGCTCGCGTTGGCGAACGGCGGATCATCTGGAAGGTTCGAAGGCGATCCAGCAGATGGCGTACTTCCAGCTGACGAAAGGATGGAGTCGATAGCAGTCGAAGAGATGAACGCTGCGGTCGGAGTGCGGCGAGTGACAGAGGAGAAAAAAGCCACGGTCGGAATGCTCGCGTTGGCGAAAGGCGGATCATCTGGTAGGTTCGAGGGGGACCCAGCAGATGGAAGACTTGCAGCAGACGAAAGGGTGAAGTCGGTAGTAGTCGAGGAGATGAAAGCCGCGGTGGGAGTGCGGCGAGTGACGGAGGAGATAAAACCCGCGGTCGGAGTGCGATGAGTGACGGCGGTCTCAGAGGACAGAGTGGCCGATGGCACCGCAATGCTGGAGTTTGCAACCAGCGGAACGACCGGGACACGAGCAAAGAGTAGGCGCATGGGCTCGGAATCCTCTTCCTCGGAGGTCTCGGCTCCAGTATCTTCCTCCTCCGTATCTTCGGTCGGGTCTTCATCGCCCTCGGTATCCGTGTCGTCCGATGCTTCGGTGCCCGTCTCTTCTGGCTCCTCCTCCCAGTTGGAAAACGTCTCCAAGGGCATGGTCTCAATTGGGGTCGGACTTGGAGCATCCACAATCTGAGTGGACGTCAAGACCTTCATGCTCGGTTCGATGATGTTTCCAGAAGGATCTGCGGTCAGAAACTTCACGCTCGTGACGGTCGAGCGAGTTGGTGTAATGGTAACCAACGCGATTGGAGAAGAAGTTGAGGACGCCTCGGTCGGCATGCTGCTGATCGAGGCCGAGAGGGCCGCTGATGGCACGGAACCAGAGGCCGTGGAGTATGATGCGAGCGCGGAGTTCAGCACATCGCAAGCAGCGCATTTGACCGAGGTCGAGGAGATGAATGCCGCAGTCGGAGTAAGGTGGGTTACAGCGTCCGAAGTCGAAGAGATGAACGCCGCGGTGAGAGTGCGGTGAGAGACGATGTCCGAAGTCGACAAGATGAACGCGGCAGTAGGAGTGCGGTGGGAGATGGCCTCTTCGGATGGCAGTGGGGCGGAGATTGGAGGAACCACGGCTGCGTTGCTGACGGAAGAAAGGGTCTGGCTGCTGACAACACCCAGAGACGATGGACCAGGAGCAACGGAGGTCACCGTGACGGCCACCGTGATAACCTCGGTGAGGCAGTTCTCAATGATATTCCCTCGGACGGTGATGAACTGCGTGCAAGCAGCGGCGCCTGCAGCAGGAGAGAGGACAGCCAAAGAGACTCCCTGGGCGGTGACCATGAGAATGGCCATACTGCTGACGAGCAACACGAAGAGGAAGTTGGTGAAGAACATTTCGCCTGGGATGACGGAGTTCTAGAGGGGTGTTGGAGAGGTTGTATGAGGATGGTACTGAAGTAGAGTGATGGAGAGGTTGGCCAAGTGGTAGTTGTTGTAAGTGGATGCGGAGCGGTTGGTGGAATTGGAAAGGTTGATGGATGTGAAAAGGTTGGTGGATGTAGAAGAGAGAAAAGAGACTGGAAGGTTGATGGGTATAAGTGATCGTGCGAGGCGGCGGCATGGCGGAACCGTCCGTCGGTCAGAGCTTTCAGCCGTGAATATCTTCTGCTCGTGAGAGGCTCAGTGGACATGTGCTAAAGGTGGCAGTGTGATCGATCAGAAGCGGCATTGGCCTGTGAGTCTGAGGTCGAATCTTGGTTGAGGAATCTGCTCTTTCCTAATCCGGTAATTTTCCCGACCATAAGTGGCAGAGTCACGCACATGGTCTACAGCTGTTGAGCACAGTCTGGCGATGTGTATCGCTGTATCGTGACCATGAGACCAGACTTTTGGTGCAGTCGTTCGTCCGATCCGCGGTAATTTGATGCTTCCTACAGGCATTAGCTGGACTTGTTGTGATAAGATTTCGATGATGGAACGCAGAGTGTATAATGGACTCTTTGTGCAGAAGGAATTGGGTCGGTACAACGTTAGGTTCGTCGCTGCCTGTCTCATTTGCTATATTATCAGTTGTGTTTGCGGAAGCAAGCATTGTTCGATGTTTGCCTCGTGCTATGCTCCAACCCTTGGAGATGGTGCGGCGCCACTACATTGGCCGTGGCGATGAATCCTGATGAGAAAGTTTCCTTGGTAGGTTCCATATTCGGTCCGCTTGAAGTACAACAGGGCTCTGATCAGTATTATTGGCCTAGCCACTCCATCGAAGTACCCGCGTGCAAGCCACCAGTGATCGGCAGATCAGCCCCAGTCGTGAATGAAGCAGCGTCGCTCAGCAAGTAAACAACCGCAGGGGTCAGATCCGCCGGCATTCCTATCCGTCTTGCGGGTGCGGCATTCTCGAACATCTTCAGCAGCTCCGGATACATAGTTTTTAGCCCTTCCGTCATTGGCGACATAATGACTCCTGGGCTGATCGAGTTCACACGAATGTTGTTGACAGCCATTTCCACCGAGAGTGGACCGACGAGTCCTTTGACTCCAGCTTTCGACATGTTGTACAAAGAGATCTGTTGCTGTGGAATTTTGATGCCTTGCGCCGCGACACTGGCAATCATCACCAGACTTCCGCCTTTGCCATGTTTTGTCATGTGCTGCGAGACTAGCTTCGCAGTCCAAAATGTGCCCATCACATTAACAGCGAGAACTCGCATGCACTCGTCCCAGCCATGATCGAAGAATGGCTTGTCGATGACGATTCCTGCTGCCGTGACGCAACCGTTGATCTCTCCTGCCGACTGCACCGCGCCATCGAATGCTTGCTCAAGGGAGTCTTGCTTGGTCACATCCCCACGGAAGTAAGAAGCTTCGACACCGAATTCATCCTTCAATGTGTTGAACTCGTCCACGGGCTTTTCGAGAATATCAATCACAGCGACGTTGCCTCCCATCTGTGCGATCGCCTTGCATATCGCAAAGCCAATCCCGCGGCCGCCACCAGTGACCAAGATAGTCCGATTCTGGAGACTCATTCGATCACTAATCTTGAGATCCTGTTGTTCGGATCGGAAGACTGCACTGTTGCTGAAACATCGTGCTGCGATACCAATGCTCCTTATCGTTGTCCTCCCCTGGAGGATAGGCGTGAGTGCCCGTACACCATATTTTGTAGTGAACATGATGTCTGCCGCCCGGTGTGGGATGTATCATTGAAGCCGAGCCAGTGTCAAGGTAATTCATGCCACTGGATGTTCTCGGGATAATCATTCAAGCTGAACCATCCGAGGGAGATGTTGCAGTAAAGTGGGGACGAATGCGGAGTAAGCGGAGCCAGTTCCGGCATGGGAGCCCCCTGCCAAGAGAGTCTTCGTTCTGGTTAAAAGCACGAGTCGTCTTCTCTTGCTTCAAGTCTTGCATGCCGCTCAGGTGGGGAAGGACGCCAGGCTGGACTGCGCTCGGACTGTGGTACCGCTTGCGCTCCGCCAGTCTCACATCAACCTCGTCACGAGCCCCGGAAGGTCACCGTTGAGGCCACTGGCAATCCAAGCCAACACGCTCCGAGCATGGCCTCTTGCGAACCACGAAGTGGTTTCAATGCCACGTGTCAACCACCACCAGTGCGCGAAAATCACCAGCGCCGCGGGTCTGCTTTCGCGAAGGAGGCTGACGAAATTATCCGGCACGAACCTGGCCCAGAAAGCGAGTGCAGGCGAGTCCGAGGGCATTATCTCGAGCTTTGCATCCCAATGACCAGACGCAATCAATGCTGAGGCTCCGGCGAAGGCGTGCTCGTATGCTGGAACAAGCAGCTTGATAGCGTACGAATATATTTGCGGGTCCCAGTCATCCTCTATTGGCTTTCCGCGGGAAGTAGCCAGTGCACGGTACAGATCATCTGAAAGATTTTCGAGCCACGCGCGCATCTTGGGAGACATGGTCGGCATAGGTCGGCGAAGTGAATCTTCCGGGTCAGTCAAAAATCGCACGTCATCCAAAGAAAGGCGAAAGTCACTGTCGGGTGGGAGAAAGTTTTGCACAGAAAGTTGCGTCTCGTATTGGCCGCGGACGAGATGGACCAGTTCCGCGGCTTGACTGAAAGACGCAGACCCATCATCGCCGTTCGGCAAACTGCAGAAGTGCTGGCCATTGGTCAGCGTCGCGTAGGCGATCAAAGCGACTGCATTGCTAGGCCCTGGACGCTGTGAGTGGGCCAGAAAATCTCCAAGGCCGGCCGTCTGGTACCGGAAGCACGCTTCTCGATGCTTTCGAGCTTCCTTTGTGTCGCTGGAAGTATATGAAGCTTCAAGAGCGGCGTATGCTAATATGGCATACATGAGAAATTGATGACGATGGGCCTCGTGGGAAAGTTTCGTCTGCCAGCGCGCAGACGGTCCATCACGTCCGTGTGAATGTACGTATGCTGGGACAACAGTATCGCTGGTCAGATAATGGTGATAGTAGCGCATGGCTTCCAGGTCCAGGGCCGAAACGTCGCCTGCTGATCGATTGACATTACCGCGAAGCTGTTCGTATTGAGACTTTGGCAATTTTGCGCCTTGGGGTTCTTGTGTTGTTGTCTCAGGTGGAGACGTCTCTAACGGCGCTGCAACGGATGGCGGCCTCGGTGGAGGAGCGACTTCAAAGTACCGGACCTTGTTGCCACGGAAGAAGGTTTGTAACCAAGCCTCGCGAGCCTGCACCTTGCGGCTCTCTCGCTCGCCGTGGACGTCGCTCCAGTGCTGCGACATGCGTTTATGACTGGCGCACACATGATCGCATTCGTTCGCTTCACACCGATGTCCACGGTAGACAGGCAATTCCGCGAATGGTGGCGAGCCCCGAGGTGGATCGCGTACACGGCATGGTGACTCCAGACGAAGTTTGTAAAGAGATGCCAACAGCTGGCGCCGTTCATTGCGATATATCTGATGTTTCAACAGGTGACTCGTCAATGCGGTCGGCTGTACTGCGAATTGGCATTGGACGCAAATGACGACGCCATATTCTTCGTAGTATTTGAGAAGATCGCAAACAATGTCCATGGTGATGGAGGTCGATCGGAATGTTGTCCCTCACCTTGGTGCTGGAGTTGTGCCTCGAAGGTAGTCAAGGACCCCGGAACCATCGACACCAGATTCCAGTGGCGATGGTGGAGGGACGGTCGCGTCCTGTTATACGGTGGGCGGTCTCGACTGCGGGCAAAGAGAGGTGCCCATTTCACTGCTGAGCCACGTCAACATCATTTCGAAGGCTTCTCCGCACTTCTGTCAGGCTGCCAGACCGTTCGCCCGCAGATTGTCCGAATGTCTCAGGTATTATCTGACCCTAGCTCGAACTTTGGATGCACATCCATACATGGACCTGCAGCCCGCCCCAGCAAATCGACTTCCGCAGCCCTGTCTAGATTCAGCTGTCATGGTTGGCGACGTGCGCCGCCGCCGTCGAGTGTGGCTCATGATTTCCAGGGACGTCGCAGAGAAATCGAACAGATCACAGCCACGTGTACCGCCTCGGCGAAGCCACGGTATTGTGTTCAGAGAGATCTAGCTCATATCGCTTGACAGCACGGCACGTCGGGCAGAAACTCTATCCCGACGACACACCACCGCGGGTACCTCATTGACCGGCCAGTTGCTGCGAAGGGGAAGCCAGGGCAATCGCCGAGACGCCGACAAACGCCGTGGAAATGAGCTGTGCCGTGCTGGGAGGGTGCAGGGAAGCGACCCATGGATGACCACGGCGATCGGAACGTGAGCCGCGGCTGCGTGGCACCAGGATCGTATCCTGCTGAGTCCATTATCCTTGTTATATGACTCAGTCTGGCGCAAGCACGAGCGATAACATTTGCCTTCTCTTGTGCTCTTCTGTTGCCGAGATATGCCACTTGCAAGGCGGTATGGCTGTCCAAGTATGCGACATTTCTAGTACATGTCCAAATGTTGTTCTGCAGTCCGTGCCAAGTAATGCTCCTTTCAATGGCAACCACATCGCTAATACGCAGGCAAGGAAGATCAAATGTCCGCAAATCCTCGTCTCCCCGGGGACGTCGTATCTCAAGACAGACCATCAGTCTCTGCCAGCCTGCGCGTGCGCAGCTGCTACAGCCGCCCTCTGCGCCGCCTGACTAATCGTATGATTGATCTCTAGCTTCGGCTGACTAGAATCACGTCCTCCATCGACGCGTCGCAAGAAGTCACGCACGCGGCCAACGTCCTGCTTTCCGAGACTGCCTTGCTCACTCTCGACTGCTGCCACCAGTGCTGGTAGGCTCTGTTCAACGTCGCGCTCCGGCACGCCGGTGCACATGGAGACGACCTTGCGGTACATGGCTTGGACTTCTGTCGATCGTGAGCGGAGTTGTGCGGCTTGGTGTTCGAGTTGGGCGTTGCTCTTTGCGAAGGCGTTGATTCGGGCTTGCAGAGATCTTGAGGGCGGGACTTGGGTCGTGAGAAAATGACGCTGCTCCGGATCGGGTCGTCCGTCTTCAGTCTCAGCGGAGAGGACGTTCTGTGCACCTTCACTAAGCCAGCGTGGAGCGACATCTCTCTTGACTTGCGAGGGTGACCTGTTGCCATTTCGGCGGTTTGTCGTCCGCTTCGCGATAGCCTTCTTCCTCTCGATCTCTCGCCGTAGATTAGCGATCTTGACCTGGCGTTCCTCGCGAAGCCGCACGCGCTCCTTCCGCTCATGTAGCTGCTCAACTTCTTCCCGTTGTATTGCGCTCAGCTCACGGATCTGCTCGTTGAATTGGTCAATTTGCTCAGCACGGGTTCGCAAAAGCTCTTTGTGAGAGGCAAGATTTTGCGTAAACATGGATGTCATAGCTGCAATTGTTGTCAGTAGGAGCCTGTGTAATTCGGTGGAGAGAAGAAGTACACACAAGAAACGAAGTCCTGGCCCAAATCCTCGGCTTGACTCAGCTTGTTTGTCGTGTCGCCATTCGCTGCAGCAGGATCCGATGATACTTGACTTGGATGCATGTTCGATGCGTCCATGTCTTGTTGGCTCGCAAGCCCACCGTTCGGGTACGGATGCTCTCCTGGTTCGACACCCACACCAAAGTCTTTCGCGCAAACTCCCTTGTTATTGGGCAGACTTGGATCGGCATGGATTTCAAGCAATTGTTGAATGATGCTTCGATTCCCGATCCTTGCGACAAGATTGAGAGCGGTATTGCCGGCTTTGTCTCTGGCGTTGACAATGTGTGACAGGAACCGAACGAGGCTGACAGGCCCTCTCGCCTCTTGGCTCGAACTCTCTTGCGACGCCTCTTGGGCAGCGTTGAGTGCTGTCGATTGAGTGCCTATCCTAACCAGGAACTCCAAGAGTGCTTCGAGGTAGTACTTGCTACAAGGCTGGCGTCCCTTAATGCCAGAGGAAACAGCGATGTGATGCAGAATAGTACGGCCTTGCACATCCCGAACCTCAATAAGTGGGCCGAGGAGTTCCAGGACTTCCGGAAAGCAGGAGTGCTCCCAGCAATTGCTCACGAGGACCGCGCTTATCAATGGCGACTGTCCTGCGGCATTGCCACGCCAGATGCTGGCACCCTTCTGTATCAGTAATCTCAGCAGAGGCACTTTGGCTAAGGTGGCAGCCCAGTGTAAGGCGTTGTTCGCAGAAGCGTCCAGGGGCATGTTGAAGTCTTCATTCGTCAGTTGCTGAAGAGCAGGATGCGAAGCGTAATCAGTGCGCCCCTGCTCGGCGAAAAGGTCCAAGATCAAGTTCATCTTTTCCTGTTGCTCTTCAGTGGTCGGATTCGGTAGTGGTGGAAGAGCTATGGGCTCGCCTGCGCTGTTGACTGAGTCCTGCATTAGTGCGTGCTCATACATGAAACTCTCATTTGGCTCGGTTGGAGTCATGGATCTCATCGAGGCGTCCAGGGGAAGCTCAGGTGGGCCCATGTCTTGATCGTCGTGTCGCATGCGCTTCCGTGGCGGTTCTCCATTCGGTTGGATGTTGTATCCGGAATCTAGTCTATCAACGTCGCTGTATTGACTTCCAGCAGGATCCTGTTGCGAAGAGGGCCGCCGCATGTTAGAAGGCCTCGGTCTGGGCGAGTTGAGTCGGGCTGCTTTGTTCATCGCGGCGAGCGCGACAGAGGTCGTCGGTGATATGTTGGAGAAAAATGTGCCATTGGATTGCGGCTGTCCGTTCGGTCGAGGGTCCTGGCCAGCACTGGAATTGTAGAATTTCTTCCGCTGGGCGGCCATGGCTTGCTCCTTTGTGGGCGTCTCTTGTGCTCCTGGTCCACTGGTACCATCTGCGCTGACGTCGTAGTCGAGTAATGGCCGCAAGAGGTCCTCAACGCCATATTGTCGGCAGAACTCCCGTCCTCGCTGGTAGCTGATCCAGGTACCTTGGTATTTACCGTAGCCTCCTTGTACCTTTTCATGCTCGCCCGGCAGAATCTCCTTCTCAAGCACTTTCGTCCGCTTTCCCTTGTCGACACCGGCGACCTTGAGGATCTGCGTAGCATTGAGCCAACCGTCGCTGCGCCGACGCATCACGGCAACATTGTGGACCTCTAGCTCGTACACGGACACGCCCGAGTATACTGCCTGCGAATAGATTAGCGTGGCTCAGTCTCTACTGGACGATACCGCGCACTGTGTATATTTGCGGCTCGGGCGCATATCCTCCTCTCATCTGCTTCATGTTCTGATCGCCAAAGCTCCTTGAAAAGCCGGGATTTGACACAGGGCCGTTCGGAAAGCTCTGAGCATAGTTGGGTGCCGGCTGAGAGGCAGGATGTTGACCAGCATCGAACGAGACGCTGTAGCTGTGATTCGGGTAGGACGAGTGGGCGGCGGGTTGCGAGGAGGTCTGGTATTGCGGCGACTGCTGTGCCATATGCTGATAGGATTGTTGCGGGGTCGGCGGCATCGTTGCGGTCGTCAATGGCGTTTATGCGACCACGCAAGGGCGTGAGGGACGGGGGTTGGAGTAAGGTAGTGTATTCGAACGGCACGCATGGGCATGTGGAGGGCACCTATCGCGAAGAAGTCACGTCTTTCGGAGAGTGAGCAAAGCGCGAAGCGCGAGCGCGACGCCATGCCAAGGACGCTTGAACCGACATTCTACCGAGCAGGAGCTTCGAGTTAGCTCATGAGCGTAGGTACGGTCTTTTTGACACGATCAACAATTGGACCACGGGAGGAAGAGCGCGATGAAGTGAATCCGGACAAGCATGGAGTGCGATGAAGTGTTGTTTGTTGCTGGCAAGATCGAGGACGGCGATTACATCAGCTAGAAGCAGCCGGAGCATTGCAACGCGACATCTTTACAAAGAGCATGATGGAGATGCGGAAGGAAGGTTGCCATTCGACACGAAGGATGGGTTCAAAGGCCGTTCGAGGCAGTCGGAATCAGACTTGATTGTTCAAGCTCGCCATACATTGAGGGCCATTCTACGCGAGTGCTCGTATCTACCAGATCCAAGTTCCCGGACCTACTTGGCTCAGCATGCTCTGGCACGCTTTCGGGTGTATCGGTTGCGGTCAGACGTGGACCACGAAAAGCCCGGGACAAAATATCGTCTGCGAATGCAGCACCAGCAGGCTCGCAAGGCTCTGAATCAGCTCCGAAGAGCAAACGATGGCGAGCTCGGACCATTGTACAAGACATTGGCTTTGACATACGGCCGAGTTGGTAAACGGAGACACGAGTTGATGCAGCCCTTACTCCCAGCCGAGGGTCAAAGAGCAAAGTCAATCGAAGAAGGAAGCGGAGGGGGAGACAGCAGAGCAGCTGCACAGAAGGGCACAGAGCCGGAGCCGCCGCCAATAGGCAGGAAACGAAATACGAAGCCTGTGCCTGAGCTTACGCCTCAACTCCGCGCGCTCCTATCGTCACAACTCAGTGCTTCCCCGCCAGCAATCTCCCGATCAGAGCTACATCAGACGCGTACTCTCAAGCCACAGATTCCGGAGGTCAACTCGTGGATGAGACCGATGCCACAGGTCCGTGTCGCCAACATGACCCGGCGTTGGTATGCCGAAGCCTTGGATCGCGTGCTTCCACCATTACCCTTGCGAGACTGGGTTATGCTACGAGATCTTGCTACTGGGAAGCAGTCGCCCGGCGTCTCTCCACCACGTCGCAGAGCTGCAGGTGCACAGCGCTTACTCAGTGAGCGTAGGATTTCCAAGTCCTTGGAGGATCTCGTCCTCTTCAACAAGATCACGCGTCCGCCAGCCGCCGACAAAAATGTGCATGCGATCACACCTCGCTTCATGCAGCGCATGTACGCCAAATTGTTCTCTGAGTGCTCACTCATGGAGTCGCATGATGGTCAGTGGAAAGCTACATGGGGTCATAATGCTATGGTACCGGGACATGGACGATTGTAAATTGACAGATACCGAGTGCGTTCCGAGCTTTGCACGAAATCGATGTGATTTAGCAAATGGCTTGTTCGTGGTTCCCGTGGTCTAGAGGAGTGCTCCTTCTTGCCTCCAGCGCTCTGTAGGGCGTCGGGCTTTCTGCGGTAAAACGCCCGATCTCAAGCTTGTGACTACAGCTTCATCACATAGCAATAAACATCAGCGATTACACCTAAATCTGCCTATCTCTTTCACTTCTCCGAAGATTTTCCCAGCAAACATGCCAGCCGGAGGATATTCAATCTCACACGCAACTCGAGATGGTACGTTTGCATGGCCGTCTGGTCAACACCAATGTCGCTAACCTTCGCCGTGCAAAGACGTCCCTGAGATTCTGTCCATGATCAAGGGCCTCGCCGACTACGAGAATGAGTCGGACAAGGTCCTTGCGACGGAAACTTCTCTCCAACATACACTGGTCTTCGCTACATCATCGTCCTCGACTTCCAGCTCACCACAATTCGAAAACACCTCCGGTTACGCCAAGACCTTGATCCTGCGCGCCCCTTCATCCTCCGGCGACTCCTCGTACGCGGTCGCGGGTATGGCCATCTACTTCCCCACATACAGCACTTGGCGTAGCGCACCCGGCATTTACCTGGAAGATCTGTTCGTCCGACCTGCGTACCGCAAGAAGGGGTATGGAAAGTTGTTGGTCCAATCACTGGCACAAGAAGTCAAGAAGATCGAAGGAGGCAGGTTGGAATGGAGCTGCTTGAAGTGGAATGAGCCCAGTCTGCAGTTCTATCGCAGCCTCGGCGCGGAGGAGCTAGTGGAGTGGGTGCAGCTCAGAGTTGACGGCAGGAATCTTGAGAAACTTGCTGGCCTATCATCCTAGCATACTCATCTCTCCGGCTGTCCAAAGTGGACCTCAGCCGGACTCCTCTCGTTCCTTGATGTGACTCTTGTGCTCGGGACCGAGACTGCTCGATAGGAACTCGCGTGGTGGACCCACTGTCGACAGACTGTGCACGTTCCGCCAGCCTGCGATGGAAGGAGGAAGGCTGGGATAGGGAGGATACTGTCTCTCAACAGATCAGTTCAAAAGTTCTTCAACACACTCCGCCACCACGGCACCCTCTTCCCTCCCACCCCTTCCGTATAGAGCACTTTCTTCGCAACATCCAAATCCTCTCGCCTCCCAGATACCAGATCAATCTCATCCGCCCGCCGAAATGCGTGCGATTGATCACCTTGAATACCACCCATATCACTGGAAACAACGGCAAGAGAATATATGCGCTGACGAAGTTGCCGGCGTTGAAAGGCGCGAGAGGTCGGTGCCTGTGAATCTACTCCACCACGAGCCCTGCATTTACTTCGGCTCGGAGCCTTGGTTTGTCTGGATCTCCCTTTATAGCCTGTGAGTTACCCTGAATTCAGGAATCGTCCTGTCTGTCGACAACTTCATCATGGCCTCTTCAGGTCGGCATGAACGTATCGTCAAGTCTACATTTGGCTTGACAGCGTTGGTGTCTCGTTCGAGGACTGGCCGCGAATTCCATGAACAGCCTGTATCCTGTATGCTATACAGGAATCGATCATCGCTCAGATGCCCAGCGTCTAGGGGAAGAACAACGATGAGAGAACTTCCGGCGTATGCTGGCCTATCGCTCACACCCGACAGCATGCATCGTCATTTCGAGCACTCTGGTTCGTCGAAATGTATGTCGTGCAGGGGGAGAATGCTACCGTGGCGACTTGCAACGTTCACCCGCGCTCGATTGGTGATGAGGACGATGGAGACGTACGCCTTCGAGGGTTGGCCCTCCACACTGATCAGCGCGCTGTTACTTGAAGATCGTCCAACCTGGTGACAGGCTGGAAGAAGTCCGTCACACGGAGGGACTTCCGAGAGGACGAGCAGACGAAGTCGCTGTGACGAACAAGCAAACGAGCAACACTGAACATCAGGATGGAAACAAGAATGAGAGAGAGAGAGAGAGAGAGAATGGGAAGAATGACACATGATGTACCTCATTCACCGCTTAGACCGAAAGTCCCGCAGAGCTCCCAAAAATCCCGCTTGCGATCATCATAGAATACAAAAGCTCGTGGTTTGTCCAAGGTTCCATTCATGAGATGACTCCTCGGAGCGCCTCGCCAAAAATACAAATGCAAGATAACAAATCATGTCCGCACTCATCATGAGCCAGACCGAGACCGGACCGCTGAGATCCGGGATGCTTTCTGTGCACCTTCACCCTTTTCCCGATATGCTTCCAGCGACCGACCAGGCAGCTGTGCTGTTCAAGTACACTCCACACCCATGCACCAGATTGCGGATATAAATAGAGCATTTCCCGCTCTCATGCCATCTACTCGCCCTCATCAAATCACAGCCCACTCCAACACCTCCAGCGCCATCAACACCAACAGCAGCGTGCTGGGAAAGATAACCACAACATAACTCGCTACCAGCAGACTCGACATGGCTCCCATGAAAACTCCATTGATCTGACAAATCTGCGCAAGCTGCAACGCACTCGGCGCACCCGTCAACAAGAAACAGACGATGATGAAGATCGGATCGTCCAAAATGCTGACCGGGATGAACTTGGCCGTCAACGCCAACACGGGCGCCATGATGATGACAGGCAACACCATGCGGCTGAGCAGACTCGCATAGAGCAGTTTACGCTCTTCCTTCTTCTCCTCCTTCGTGGTGGCGAGTTGGTCTTGAGGTAGCGTGGAGCGGGCAAGATTGGCACCGAGCACGACGAGGATGAGAGGTACCGCGACGTTGCCGGATTGTTGGATGGCGCGTGTGACAGAGTTGGAGATGAGCGTGCCTTTGCTGAAGAAGAGGTGTTGGAGGTCGGGAACGGAGGCAACGATGAGAGCGGCGAGCATGGCCCAGAGAGGAGGGTTCATTTGGCGCCAGACGCCGGCCCAGAATTTCGAGTTGTAGTAGTGGAAGGTTTTGAGGACCTTTTGAACCGGTGTCGGAAGGCGGCGGAAGAGGTTGGAGAAGAATGTTGAGAGGGTGGAGGAGACTCGTCGACCTGTGCGGGTTGCGGAGTTCTTGACACGGTAGAGAGGTGCCTTCCATCCGGTGGTCTCCTTGGTTTGAGGCGCCTTGTTGATGGAGTTGTTGCGAGAGAAGTTTGGAAACTGGGCGAGGTCATCGTCGCTGTCATCGTGGTGGGTCAAATTTCTCGGCTCGGTGCTAATGTCGTTGCCGTTTCCAGGTGTAGCACCTATGCCGCTCTGGCTGGATCGAGAGAGTGGTGGGCTCGGGGTGTCTGTTCCTGAGTTGAAGCCAGAGTCGTGTCCATTTCCAATGAGCTTGGTCGTGGGACTGTATGGGTCGTCCGTGTATGGTCCTTCCTCAATGCTGCGATCCTCCTCCTCCAAATCCCTCCGTTGATCGTCTTCATACTCCGAAGCTGGTCGGAGCAACACACTGTATCCCCATGTCCATCGCAGAAGCTGTCCTAGCTGTTGAAAGATGAGGAGGTACAAGATGCCTCTCGCAGCGACCTCATCATCGTTGTCGCCCGGTATCTGATCCCAATGTAGTCCTGCAATTGTCTTGCTCAAACTCAACACCAACGATATTGGTAATGAATTCGAGTTTCCAAACACGCCCATAGCCAACACGAAGTTCTTCTGCATCTGCTTGTGTTTCTTTCCAAATCCAAACGCCCACGCCATCAGTTGCGCACATGCGAATGAGACGAGCGTCTGCGCAGCAAAGATGAACGGGATCACGACCAGATCGGCGAGCTTGTCGGCGTTGAGTTGACTGGCGAG
This sequence comes from Zymoseptoria brevis, assembly GCA_000983655.1. NCBI lineage: Eukaryota > Fungi > Ascomycota > Dothideomycetes > Mycosphaerellales > Mycosphaerellaceae > Zymoseptoria > Zymoseptoria brevis. The sequence goes on along the minus strand of JYJE01002525.1, from coordinate 1,817 downwards.
TTTGGTGAAGATGAGGCATGGGGTGAAGACCATGGTGTTCAGCTCGGCGACGAATTTCTGGCTGTTGGCGTCAAACATGCCCGTGATGGCGACGAGGAAACCGGGCAAAGCGACAAAGACGACCTCGAGGACGGCCTCGCTGACCAGACCGGCGAGGTTCAGGAAATCCGGATGTGAGTCGTGGTTCGCGGCGGCTGACATGGTCGCGTTGGTGACGGCGTCCCAGATGGGGAATTGCGCATCGAGTGATAATGGATCGACGAGGGAGGTTTGTCGTCGTTGTTTGAAGGCGATGAGGGAGGCGCTGGCGAGATTCCTCACGCGCATTGATTGCGGGAAGTCGAAGAACGGCATAGTGGAGGTCAACGGAAGAGGAAGCAGGCACTTGCTGGAAGGTGGCAGAATTGTCAGAATCCTAGCGCCGTGCAATGCCTGTCGTCAGTTTAGGTATTCTCAACCTTGAACTGGGAAGTGGCGTCCAAGAATTCTAGCCCTGCTCAGCGATGACAGATCGTGGCTGTGCTTGATGACCGTGCTGGAGTAGTAAGGTGAGGTACCGCAGCGTAAGGTATCCTTCGACTTGTCCAACTGCGACGTGACAACGACGAACAACTTGAAGTACCGCAGTATTCAACGACAAGACAAGAAGGAAGTCCCAGGTCGCACGAGCAAACAGGGTGGAAGGATGTGGTGATAAAGGAATCCGGCAGGATGACAGCGCCAATAGGTCATCTACTTGGCAAAGTAGCAGCCAAGAAAGCATGATCAAACGTGCGACCACAAGCACCGCGATTCGTCCTCAGCAAGTCGCAGTGTTTCGTCGCCGGTTCTTGCATCCCGTCCTACTCGCTGGGTACCACGGTTCTCCTGCTCCTCATACTGCACATGTGCGGTCAAGATTCCGCGGAGCTGGCCGTTCGTATCCGCACTGTGACAGCTACAAAGACCTGTGAATGTTGGACCCCCCTGTCATCGCCTGGGTTCCTTCGGATACAGCGCGCCTGGGTGGCTTGGAAAGTACGCGGGTTGAGTGGGAGCACAGAGGTAGGCTTCGAGCGACACCGATAACTGTTGGTCAATCCGAACAACAAAGGCGCTGGCTATGCTTCCTCTACACAGAGTGATGCGAGAGGGATGGATAGAAGAGGGTGGTGAGCGTGCCAAAGAAAACTGTCCATTGCCATTTGACATTCCACCTCAGGACCTTGATAGCTCTCCATCGTCAGATGCGCGGTTGACGAACACATCACATCCCCACTCTCCACTCCCCGCCGTCGAAAAAGACGATCCAACATCAACCAGGCCAACAAGAAGCTCACTGCTGCTAAGCATAGGAGCCAACACAAGCCCACCGTCCCTTGTTGTCCGGCCCGCATTCTCCAAGCGACCAAAGCCAACTATCCTTCCACTCTCTCTCGTACGAAAAGTCCCTGGGTGAACAAATACTACCAAATTTTTCGGTTCCGGCATTTGAGAGGAGAGTCTGAGTCGGGACTTGTCAGAACACGCTTGCTGCAGTAGGGAAATTTGAAAGCTGCGGGTACATACGCAGAACTTGTGCAGACCATTTTTGCACTGGGAAGACGGATCATCCGCGGGCGTATCGCCGTCCACACAGCAGTAGGCCTTGGAGTGGGCTTGCTGGAGGAGAGTCGCGAACACGGCGACAATGGCCACGGGGAGCTTCATGATGGCTTGAGGGAAGATCGGCTGTCGATGAAGCGGAGGATGTGAGGGTTGAGTTGTGACTTGGTCGTGAGGATGATGGGAGATTGCAGATGATTGAGTTGTTGCTCGGTTGGAAGCAGGATGTGAAA